>APFE031722383.1:0-58524 GCA_000404065.3 Pinus taeda
TGTTAGCCTCCTGTTGCAACAGGTATTCATCTTTCATGATCGACATTTTTTACATGCCAAATATGTCAAACTTTGCATGCTGCAATGTTCCATATTTCCTTAAGAGGCCAAAGAAGAGGCCATGAGTGTGTGCTGGCCTAAATGCCCCTGCTGTGTTCCATTTTTGATGAGTTGATCCATTTTTGTGAGTTTTCAGTTAAGGGAGGGCCAAACAGCTTAATCTTGGTCTCCCTAGGTTTCAATTGCTTGCTGAAGAATATAGAGATGAACATCTGTCCAAACAAGCTTAATCTTGGCAGATTTGTAAATAGGAAGAGAAACAAGGGCTCTCATCAGCTTAATCTGAGCCCCAGAAGAGACAAGGATCGATTTAGATAGGAGGACAGCTGAAAGAAAAGTTGAAAAGCTGGGTATGCTAGTTCAAGTGCACCCAAACCAAAAGAAGAAAAAATGCTAGGTGAGTAGGCCGGGTAGGTAGCTTTGTGGTTGCAAAATCATGGCTTGTGATCCATTTCATTTTTCAAGTGTCATATCCATTCACATCTCAAGCATAAGGTAGTTTTCCATTTGGAGGAGCTCAAGCGAGGCATGTCTAACTTCCCCTTCTTCCTCTTTCGTCAATCACTCACTAACTTCTCCTAAAGAGGTCAAGATCTGCTTGATATCTCTTAGTCTCATCATTTTTCATATCAATTGCCTTGGTAAAGATCTGCTTTACTCAAGGAATGTTCATACTTGCTCTACAAGTCCTATTTCCCCTTTATAGCCTAAGAGTTATACACTTAGCGCTTTCTTGTCACAATTCATATTAATTGCTAACTTCATTATGTAACTCCCTATCTATCTCCCCTTCCCCTACTAAAACTATGTTAAATAACTCCCCTATATACTTATCCCTTCCCCCTAGTCGAAAAATAACCATAAGTGTGCTTGGGAATTGCTAAGTTTTCCTGAAACTTAGCAAGAACCCTCATTGACCCTTTCTCCAGATCATGGAAGCCGCTTTGATCGATCCCTTTGGCAGGCTTATGTGTCTGCTAATAAGATCTTTGCAGACAAGGTCATGGAAGTGATCAGCCCTGATGATGATTACGTTTGGGTACATGACTACCATCTCATGGTGCTTGCCACATTTCTAAGGAAGCGATTTAACAGGGTGAAGCTTGGTTTCTTTTTGCATAGCCCATTCCCTTCATCAGAGATTTTTAGGACCCTTCCTGTGAGGGAAGAAATCCTCAGGGCTCTACTTAACTCGGACTTGATCGGTTTCCATACATTTGATTATGCTCGACATTTTCTCTCCTGTTGCAATAGGATTCTCCTGTTGCAATAGGATGCTTGGTCTTGATTATGAATCGAAGAGAGGCTACATTGGACTTGAATACTATGGTCGTTCTGTTGGTATAAAGATTCTACTTGTGGGCATTCACATGGGCTAGTTTGAATCAGTGTTAAATCTTTTGGACACTGCATTGAGAAAATGGGGAGCAACATGGGGCTCCATTTAGAGAAGAAGATTGGAGTGAAAATACCAATGAGGATGTTTTGACATTGCCAACAGTAACAGATGCTTCTTCACTTGCTATACAACTTTCAGGTGGCAACTTAGGTGAAAACAATGAGGATATATCTTCCAAGCAAGATCCAGTTGTGGATGATTCTTTTGTTCCAGATTAATTGCCTCTCTTTCCAGATGAAATATTTGTTCCTTCAGGAAACTCATTATTTCCTGATGATGATGATGTGTTGAATGAATTATTGTGCGAATGCCTTTCTGGTCCAGAGAACAGTAGTATGCTGCAGCTGCATCAGTTTAATGATGTCCAAAAGCAGGATGACATTATTCCCAGTGAAAGTTCAAGGTGCACAATAATGCATAAGGAAGGAACATAAATCTTGTCTGAACAGGATGACATTAGCTTTCTCTTTGATGAACAACATGCCAGGGCGAATATTTCTCAGGGTGATTGCTGTAGCTTGCTTCGACAAGTCAGTATGGAAAACAAAGAGCAGATGATAGATTCTTTCCTACAAGATATTCGAACACCATCCTCTTCTCATTTAGCAGGCGATTTCCTAGAACTCAATGATCTCACAAGCGAGCTGAAGGGAAATGCTTCTGGTCTAGGAAGTTTTAATGAGCTCGATGAGTTCTTTGATGCCTCAGATAAAATGCATGGTTTCTCTGATGCTTCAATGATGTTGAATGGAATGTGCAACCCAGTAGAGGGCATTACCATGGGCTATGCTGAAAATTATCGGTACGATGTGTTTTCTGAGGCATCTAATGTTTATGTAGAGCCAAATTTGGTACAAGTAGGAGATAATTTAGCATCTCAGTTTTGCACAGAAGGGCAAATGATGGATATAAATAGTAACTTCTTTGCTTCTGGGAAAGTAAATAATACTGGGCTTTTGGTACCTTCTATAGGTGGTTCTGAGTATACTACAGTAGCACAACATATGAATGTTGCATTGCTGGGGCAGCAAGACAATAATGAATCCACCCCAGGCTCACTATCAAGATTTATGAATATACTGGGATCCATTGAGTCACTAAGCTTTGTTCAGCAATTAGGAGTAGCATAGCTCACGTTGACAGTGTGTGCTTCCAGAGGCAACTTAAAAATAAGCGTTGGTGTGATATCACCTTATCGTGCTCAAGTTCTTTATTTGGAGAGAACGCTGAAGGAAAAATGGAAGAACATTATTAACATAGAAGTCAAAATCAATTGATGAATTTCAAGGTGGCCGAAAAGATATTATAATAATATCAACAGTTAATACTAAAAGAAACATCGGCTTCCTTTCGGATCCACGACGTACAAATGTTGCTTTAACACGTCCAAGTTTCTGTCTCTGGATTGATTGGGAATGAACCATCTCTAGGACAAAGCAACTCTGTCTGGAAGAAAATTGTACAAAATGCCGTTGAGAGGAAGTGTTTTCTAAATCCTAGTGTGGATAATGGGATGGTAGAAACTATGATCAGCAGAGATGAAATATGTAAATGATCAGCAGTTATCAAAGGGGCCGATAACGACTCCAAAGGCAGCAGAAAGCCGAGCAGCGGCCATAAATGAGTGATTGAACAGTTCAAAGGCATTCGGAGGTCAAGAAAGAGCCCAGATGCGTGCCAAGGCATATTAGTGAAGTGGTAGAAAGTGTCAGTCGAAAGTATCAGTGGAAGATATTTATTTTCCAAAGTAGGTGAACATCAAAAGGCCCCAGCAAAGTCAATAAAGCAGCTCTGATCCTTAAAAGCTCACCAACTCACAGTTTTGGGCCTTAAAAACCACTTGAAAGCGCAGACAAAAGAATTCAATGCGCAGTTATTACAGAGTTATGGCCATGAGGCCAACGCACAGCTCCAGGACCACTGTTCAACCATTTTTGAGGCTGCTCTCTCATGCGCAGCCCTCAGTTGCATAACTTGAGTTGCCAGCTGCCCCAGCGCAGCTCTTTTAGATATTTTATTGCATTTATTTCCAGCACAACTTTGAATTGAAGACAGTTACTACATAGATCTCTTTTAGATCTGCTTTAGAGATATTTTTTGATATTTTTCCCCCTTGACACCTGATCAAGGGAAGTCTGTAAATATTTTCCTATATAAACCACCCTATAGATAGTCTTAAAGGGGGGGAAAGGGTTGATACACTCAAAGAGAGACTCGTTCTGTACATCTGATATGTTTTCCTTAATCAAAGACTGCTGAAAGCTTGGAGAATGGACTGTGTGCTGTGTTTTTAATGTTTGAAGGGTGAAGTATGGAATTCTAGTGCTGCAACATGACTCAATAAGTGCCTCTCACCTCTGTTTTCAATGATATATGCTCATAATATACATGTATCACCATCTAAATAGCAGAAAGAAAGATTAGCTTAGAACTTGCTTAGCTGCACTCTATGCTCAAGGTCTGCTGTTTCTTTATGTTTTCATCTGAATTTGTAATGAATATGAATTCCCTTTGGCTCATATCTCCTCGAATTCACCCATGTTTGGCAGTTATCTAGGGATTTTTTACTGCTCCTAGATAGAGCTCTTTCACCTTCCTTCTGTTATGCTGAATGAGAGATTATTTGTTGCCTCTCATTCCTTAACCCTTCAATCCGGTTGGTTGGTTTGCTAGACTCTAGACCTGCGCTGTATTATTGAGAGTTTTTTATAATTAGAGATTGCTTGAAGGCTTAGATGATGGATTGTCTATTGTGTTTTTTTTAATGCCTGAAGAGTGATTATGAAATTCTCATGCTGCTACATGGCCCAATAAGTGTCTCTTGCCTTTGTTTTTCAGTTTATATATGTTGGTATCTTCTATATGTCACTATCTAGATTGCAGAAAGAAAGACTAGTCTACAATTTGCTTTACAACACTCTATACTCATTTTCTGCAATTTCTATATGTTTTCTTCTGATTTAGGCATTAATATGAATACCTCATGGCTCATATTTGTTCATATTTGTTCTATGTCATCCATGTATGATTGTTATTTAGGAAATCTTGACTGTTCCTAGATAGAGTTCATTCACGTTCCCTCTGCCAGCCAGATGAAAGATTTCTCAGTTGCCTTACATCTCTGACCTCCATTTCATCTTTTTTTTTTTCAGCGTGAATGTTGTTTCATGTGTAGCTATCCTGCTCTATATTCCTCTTGTGACCGAGAAAATGCACCAGCATTCCTACTCCTTGACTCCATGCCCAATGGTTTGAAGCTTATCACACTATACATTGCCTCTCTACTTGAAACCATCCTCCTTCCCACCAAAACACAAACAAAACCCCTTGTACTCAATAACTAGCCTAAAATCACCCTAAACAAAGCTAAATTACGAAGAGAGAGCCCTCTCTGATTACAGGTAGGCTAGGACCCGCAGTCCAAAGATTGGTTTGGTGTTACCTCGGCCGTATTCCTTAAGGAGCCAGGGGACAACCTGAGTGTTAACAGGTGACAAGGTTCTTGAAGAGGATACTAGAGTCAAGGGTTAGTGTCATGGTCTTGGTACTTATCAATTGAAGATCTAGAAGAAGAATTTTATCGAGTTTTCCTCTCTAGAGGTGAGAGGTTTTGGCCCTTACTAGAGAAGCCTATATTTTGTGTCACTTGTCTTTGTTTATTTTGATAATTGTCTTGATGAAAAGAGCACACTAATAAGCTAACAAAGTGAAAAGATCATAAGAAAAGAAGAACAAGCATATCACAAGCAATTATCAAGCAGAGAGATTATTAACATTGAATGCCCTAGATTTCTCAACATGGAATCGGAGCTAAGGTGCCTGAAACAAGAAAGGGTAGACAAAGTAAGATGACACACAAATCAAACTTCAAAAGGGGAATCAAAGAAAGTCAAAGGTTATCAACAAGTCCAATATCTACATCATAGAAACCCTAGATAAAAGAAGGAAGAAGGAAGAAAAAGTGAAACCCTAGAAGCACTTCAGATCATCAAAGGATCATAAATCAAGCTCTTTCTCATCAAAAAGGCCATTCATCAACATCAAGAAGAAGGAGGAAGCAAGCAGCAATTTGACAAGTCCATGACTATATCCGATAATATCAAAATGTCTTTTTGCAAGGAAAGAAATAAACAAGTTGGGGCTATAAAGTTCCTTGCATGGAAGAAAAGCACTAACCTCAATCTTATTGGGAATGATGTCATGGTTCACGTTAAGGGATCAATAACCCAACCTCCAAAAGAGGATACTCAAGCTAATGCTAAATACATGGAGGGAGAAGTGAGAGCTCAAAGGATTCTTATAGAATCTATAAAAGACTCTCTAATCCCATATGTATCAAAATTAGAAACTGCAAAAGCTATATATGGCAAACTAGTAGAGTTGTTTTCTATAAGTATCGCAGGAGAAGTAATCTCCTTAAGGCAAGAACTCTACAAGATAAAGATATCCAAGGAAGATGGAATGGCCTCATACTTCATGAGGATATCAGAAATTCGAGATCAACTACAAGAACTAGGAGAAGTTATGTCTGATAGAGAGGTGACCACAGTGGTACTAAATGCACTACCGGAAGAATGGGGCAATTTCACTTCACGCTTATATGGGAAGAAAGAAACTACTCCATTTCAAGATTTATGGTCAGTCATTATGTAAGATCGTAGAAACTAGACTAAAGGAAAAGGTTGATGTCGGACCAAGCGAACATAATCAAGCATATGCTACAATGACAAGAAGAAAGGGAAAATTTGGAAAGTTTGGTCCCTCAAAGAAAAGGAACATGGATAAGATAAGGTGCTTCGAATGTCAGGAACTTGGATACTACAAAAGAGATTGTCCTAATCATGGTAAAGGCAAAAGGAATAGAAAAGGAGCACATATTACTGAAGAAGTGCAAGAACCTGAGTCCAAGAAGCCTAAGAATGAAGAAGTAAAAGTTCTCTACTATGACTGAGATGATCTTCTTCTCAAGGAGGTACTTTTCACTTATAAATGACAGTCTTGATGCAATTTAAAATTAGATAGGATGCATCTCATTAGAAAAATAACATAGAAACATTAGAAGTAAGAGCTCATTACATGGGAAGAAGGTATGTCTGGTCCAAATCCTACTGATTAGGAAGCTCTCAGGAAACCACATGAGTATTTATAAGAAGCAAAAGATTATCATCGACTGGGATCATCATAGAAGAAATGTTAAAATTGGCAACTAGGGCCAAACTCCATGTGGGTCACCTCATTTATGGCAGTTGATATTTTTCCTAGATTCCTCTTGTCGAGAGGTGTAGGATTGATTTAAAGATCATCCGATTCTGACAAGTATTTATGGAGATATGAATGTATTTGTATTTACTTGACAAATTGTCAAGGTCGGCCAACAGTTAGAAGTGTGGCACACATGCCTAGTGAATCATATAAATACAAGGGAGGTTGATTCATTTTCTCATCATCTCATCTCACTCATTCTTCTCTCTCTCTCTCCTTAGCTTTGGGTTATAAAAGGAGCAGCTCACATGTGGGAAGGAGGAGGACGCATTAGGGAAAGGAGGGTGCTGAAACTGCTGATTGTCTCTTTGACCTGCGTTGACCAAGTGTTGACTCATCATGGGTGCGGTTTTGGTGTGGCTGCCTCTCCTAGGAAAGCCACAAATTTTGGCACAAAAATCGAGGCAATCCGTCCACAGGTTTGACTAGTGTTGACTGCCTTAGTTTTGGGCAATAGGTTGACTTTAGTCAACAACAGTTTAACTGTGTTTTTGGGGTAGTACAAGGGCTGTTTCTTTAGGCTGTTCGAGGGCTAGTTGACCGAAAATTGACCAAGTATATTGGAGGTCAATTTCAACTTGTTTGACCAAGTTTGACTATGCTGATCTAGGGTTTGCTGCTGCTGATATAAAATTACAGAATTCTGATTTTGTACTATTTCTCTCTGCTGAACTATTGAATATAAAAGAAGATTTGATCAAAGGGTTTCCCCGCATTGGGGTTTGTCCCTGGCTAGCCGCCACATCTTGTGTCTCTTGTCTTGGCTTGTTTTCTGTTGATCGTTTAATGTTCTATTTGCACTTTACTTAATGTATATGTGATTGCTAATTTGTGGCTAATAAGAAGAAAAGAAGTAAACTGCTCTAAGCATAAAACATACCATAATTTAACATGGTATCAGAGCTGAGGTGAAGACAAAGCCCAAGCAAGAGAAAGAGCAAGAGCAATCACCGAAGAGAAGGTTGGCAAGGCTATCCTACAAACTTCATGGGGTCCTCAACACTCTTCCCCGCCGAATACAAGCTTCGTGAGAAGTCTGACTATCACGGATGGAAGATGTCTCTCGATCTGACTTTAAAAGATCAGGAAGTGTTCGACCATGTGAGAGGCAATATTGTTGCGCCTCCATCAAATGCATCCGTTGCTGCCAAAAGCAAGTGGTCCAAGGGAGAAGTCAAAGCAAGGAAGATCATCCGGGACGCTATTGACAAGCGCCTAGTGGCCTATGTTTCCAAGCTGACAACCTCTAGGGAAATCTACAATAGACTGGTGAGTTTATTTAAAGTTAATGATGAAAATCAAGTTCTGTTCCTTAGAAATAAGCTGAAGGAAATTAAGAAGGGCAAAGATGAGAGTATGCAAGCATATTTCTTAAGGATCACCGAGATCAAGAATGATCTCCTATCTATTGGGGAAGTAGTTCCTGACAGGGAAATGACTATCACAACTCTTGGAGGACTGCCACCTGAATGGTATATATTCAGGACTACTCTTCTCAACAATTATTTCATCCCAGGATTTGAGGAATTGATGGCTAGATGTATTCAAGAAGAGACAAGGGTGGAAGAGCAAGAAATGCCTACACTTAAAGGTCATCCCTTTGCCTTTTCTTTTCATGCTAAAATAAGAAACAATTCTAGGGCTAAATCCAAAGGAAAGGTTGGACCAAAGGGTGGAAGAAAAGGTCGATGTTACAATTGTAACAAAATGGGCCACTATGCAAGGGAGTGCCCTGATAAAAGGGACTCACACCATGTCGATGACCAAAATCACTCTCAAGGCAATCAAAGGAATGGCAGGTCCAATGGCAGAGGCAAAAGAAATGCCGAAAATCAAGGAAGAGGACAACCCTTCAAGAAGGCAAGAAACTCCAGGTATGAATCTAATGTTGTTAACAATAAGCATAAATATTGTCTACTAGTGGTCCTCTCTACTACTGCTCCCCCAGACTCGCTGGGAAATTGGCTTATTGATAGTGGTGCTTTAAGGCACTTCACTGGTTACAAAGTAGCTCTCTCTAATTTGATAGAAAAGGAGAACAACCTGGAAATTGTTCTTGGGGACAATGCAAAATATCCCATGAAAGGCGTAAGGAATGTCACTCTTCAATTGAATCAGGGTAATACAATTCATTTGCAAGAAGTCCTATATGTACTTGATCTCAAAAAGAACCTGGTGTCCGTTTCGACAATGGAGGACAAAGGCTACAAGGTAACCTTCATCGATGGCAAGGTACGTGTATGGAAAAGGAATTTTAAGGAAGCCTTCACTTTTGGGTTTCGAGCCGATTCATTATATCAGGTCGGAGGAAGTCCGCTTGGTGTCATGTCTTGTGACACATCACTTCAGTCTGAACTATGGCATCAGAGGTTTGCTCACCTTCATTATAAAGCTCGACCCAATGCAAGACAAATGGTGACAGGGATGTCCAAGTTCCGAGTAGAGCAAGAAGGTGTATGTCCTGGATGTGGTGAAGGAAAGCTCAAAAGGGGACCATTCCCCTCAAGCCAAAGCAAGACCTCCGATATTTTGTAGTTGGTTCACTCAGACATATCTGGTGTGATGCCTGTGAACTCTTTGGGAGGATATTTATATTACCTCACTTTTACAGATGATTATTCTCGCAAGACTTGGATATACTTCTTGAAAATGAAGGATGAAGTGTTCACTTGGTTTTGTCACTTCAAAGCCTTGATCAAGAATCAAACTGAAAAGAAGATCAAGATCTTAAGGACTGATAATGGGACTGAGTATGAATCCAATGAGTTCCATGACTTTTGCAAAGAGGCTAGCATTAAGAGGGAGACTACAACACCATATACTCCTGAGCAGAATGGTGTGGCGGAAAGGAAGAACGTACAATTGTGGAAGTTGTCCGTGCCATGCTTCACAATCAAAGACTTCCAAAGTTTCTATGGGCTGAAGCTACGAATACCGTCGTATATGTGCAAAACCGATGCCCTCATCAAGCATTGGGTTCCAAGACTATCGAAGAGATGTTCACTGGTAAGAAACTTGACGTATCTCATTTTAGAATTTTTGGAAGTCTGATATATTTTCATGTGCTGAAGGAGAAGAGGAACAAATTGGGTGCATCTGGAAAGAAAGGAATCTTCGTGGGCTATAGCGAAAACACTAAGGGCTATAGAATCTATGTGGTTGGTCAAAGGGAAATTGAGATTAGCCATGATGTCACCTTTGACGAAGATATGGCTCTTAGCAAAGTTGACAATCTTCCTACTCAAAAGGGATCTAAAGAAGCTGACACTAGGGAACCCAAGGAAAAGGAAGATGAGACGATGCTCAATGTGGAAGAACCTATGGATCCTATTGATCCCCCTCCGCAAGAGCCTTCCTCTTCTAGGAAGAGGCCTTCATGGCTTAGGGGGACACTTGATGATGTTGAAGGGCACATTGCACCTAGGGGAACCTTCCGGGAAAGTAAGAAGTTGACCAAGTATCGAGGATACTTGACCATCATGAGCACGATCATCCAAAATGAGCCTTCGTCATTCATAGAAGTTGTCAAGCATCAAGTATGGAAGGATGCTATGATTGAGGAATATGAGTCCATCATGAAAAACAATGTCTGGGATGTGGTCCCTAGACCCCAGGACAAAATAGTTGTCACTTCGAAATGGCTTTACAAGATAAAGCATGTAGTTGATAGAAGTGTGGAAAAGTATAAGGCTTGTTTTGTCGCTTGTGGCTTCTCTCAAATGGAAGGTATAGACTATGACGAGATATTTGCACCTATTGCCCGATATACCACCATCCGCTTGATCATAGCCCTTGCTGTTTCGCAAGGATGGAACCTACATCAGATGGATGTCAAGACCACGTCCTTGCATGGTTCGATCAAAGAGGAGGTCTATGTGGAGCAACCCGAAGGATTTGAGATTCATGATCAAGAATCTCATGTGTGTAGGCTGAAGAAGGCCCTCTATGGTCTAAAGCAGGCACCCTGAGCGTGGTATGAGAGGATCGATAACTACTTGATGAAGCTGGGATTCACTAGGAGTGAAGCCGACCCTAACCTTTACTTTAAGGTTGAAGATGACAATCCTCTCATACTGGTGTTGTATGTTGACGACCTCTTTCTAACAGGTGCAGAGCCTCTCATTCACAAATGTAAGAGGGAGTTGGCTTTTGAATTTGAGATGAAGGACCTAGGACTGATGCACTATTTCCTAGGACTAGAAGTCTGGTAGAAGCTAGGGGATATTTTTCTATCTCAAGGAAAATATGTGGTGAAGATATTGGAGAGATTTGGTATGGTTGACTGCAAGCCTGTGACTACCCCAATGGAGCTTTACTTCAAGAAGTTAAGCGGTAGTGCTACTGAACCCGTCTTACGAAATGCTACCTAGTATCGTCAACTCATCGGAGCATTGATGTTCTTGGTGAACTTTCGTCTGGATATATGTTTTGTAGTCAGCACGTTGAGTCAACATGTGGTTGAGCCTCACCACTCACATTGGATTGGTGCCAAGAATCTATTGAGATATCTTCGTGGCACAATCACTCATGGGTTGAGATACACTGCCGGAGATGTGAGACTGCATGGATATACCGATGCTGATTAGGCAGGCAGTGTGGTGGATTGAAAGAGCACTTTTGGGTGTTGTTTCTCTTTGGGATCTGCCTCGATATCATGGATAAGTAGGAAGTAGAATTCAGTGGCTTTGAGCACCGTCGAGGCAGAGTATATTGCTGCTAGTATGGCCTCTAGTGAGGCAATCTGGTTGCGGAAGCTCTTCAGTGAGTTGTTTGGATTTACATTGGATACCATCGTGATCTTGTTTGACAACCAGAGCGGGATTCATTTATCAGAGAATCCTGTATTTCATGATCGCTCCAAGCATATTGATATCAGGTACCACTATATTCAGGATATGGTTTAGCGGGGAGCAATAAGGCTCCAACATATCGGTACAGATGAACAAGTCGCCGACATTTTGACGAAGCCCTTGGGAAAAGTCAAATTCTTGACTTTCTGGGAACGACTTGTTGTCGTTCAGAGACCCTCTTATGAGGGTTGAGTATGATGTATCGAGCTATGGGAGCTCCAGGGGGTGTGAGGTACTTCTTGGAGTGACATGTGACCATAAGGCGACTCACCATCCCCTGGTAGTGCACTATGTACAGGGTGAAAGGTTCAACCTTCCCCTGTGACACCCCCTGGCCACTGTAGGACAGTTTGATTAGTTCTCCTGTGGGCCAGGATGATTAGTTCTCCGTGGCAATTGTGGAACAGGATGATTAGTTCTCCATGGCGATTGTGGAACAGGATGATTAGTTCTCTTGTGGGCCAGGATGATTAGTTCTCTTGTGGTGACTGTTGGACAGGATGATTCGTTCTCCTGTGGATAGGATGATTAGTTCTCCTGTCAAGGCATCGTACCCATGCAGTGTAGGACTCATGGGAAGTACCTCTCATCTAATAAATGAGTAGGGAAATGGGGTTAGGGAACATTAGTAGTACTATCGATGGACGCATCATTGTATCTACTGTACTCCCTATGCTAGGATGACCTCCATTGATCTAGGATCAATGATACTGATCTAGGATCAGTGGGAGTGGTATGACACACTCTGAGACTAACTTCGGGTCAGTAGAGGATGGTATGATGCATCCTTGATCATTTCTTCTTCTTCATAGTTCGAGTAGAGCAGAGCAGAGAAAAGCAGGGCCAAGCAGTGCAGGGCAGTCCATTTGATCGCTAGGATAGTAGCGACGGTCAGACAAATTGTAGATGGAGTTCTCCCTAGTTGAGAGGAAGTGTTAAAATTGGCAACTAGGGCCAAAATCCATGTGGGTCACCTCATTTGTGGTAGTTGATATTTTTCCTATATTCCTCTCGTCGAGAGGTGTAGGATTGATCTAAAGATCATTCGATTCTGACAAGTATTTATGGAGATATGAATTTATTTGTATTTACTTGACAAATTGTCAAGGTCGGTCAGCAGTTAAAAGTGTGACACACATGCCTAGTGAAACATATAAATACAAGGGAGGTTGATTCATTTTCTCATCATCTCATCTCACTCATTCTTCTCTCTCTCTCTCCTTAGCTTTGGGTTATAAAAGGCGCAGCTCACACGTGGGAAGGAGGACGCTAAAACCGCTGAAGGTCCCTTTGACCTACGTTGACCAAGCGTTGACTCATCAAGGGTGCAGTTTTGGTGTGGCTGCCTCTCTTAGGCAGGCCGCAAATTTTGGCACAAAAATGGAGGCAATCCATCCACAAGTTTGACCAGTGTTGATTGCCCTAGTTTTGGGTAGCAGGTTGACTTCAGTCAACAACAGTTTAACTGTGTTTTTGGGGCTGTTCAAGGGTTGTTTCTTCAAGTTGTTCGAGGGCTAGTTGACCGGAAATTGACCAAGCATATTGGAGGTCAATTTCAACTCGTTTGATCAAGTTTTACTTTGCTGAACTAGGGTTTGTTGCTATTGATATAAAATTACAGAATTCTGATTTGTACTATTTCTCTTTGTTGAACTATTGAAGATAAAAGAAGATTTGATCAAAGGGTTTCCCCGCATTGGGGTTTGTCCCTGGCTAGCTGCCACATCTTGTGTCTCTTGTCTTGGCTTGTTTTCTATTGATCGTTTAATGTTCTATGTGCACTTTACTTTAATGTATATGTGATTGCTAATCTGTGGCTAATAAGAAGAAAATAAGTTAATTGCTCTAAGCATAGAGCATACCATAATTTAACAAGAAAACACCTACCAGATGAGGACATAAAATATCCTCAAGTTTCTCTAATAGATTTCTCATCAAAGGACTCACTGGTAGAGAAAGGAAGAAAAAGTTTTTCATTAGGAATTCCAACTTGTGGGATTCAAGGAATAATGTGATGACACAACAAGGAAAGAAGGTATGAAGGATAAAATCCCTTCGGATGAAGCTACTACAAGAAGTCTGGACGACCAAAAGAAAAATGAGGTATGTATGCTCACATGGATTATTATGAAAGCCATATGGTTACAGTTAAATATGATCTAGAGAAGAAAGGATCTCCTCCTCTGAAGTATTGTAAAAGAGCGTAAGCCACACTAGATGAAATCAACATAATATATGCAACATAAGGAAGCTGACTACAGTCAAGATTGGAAGCTTCTGGGAATGAAGTGTGTGAAAAGAAAGGAAGAGATCGTGATAATATACAAAGATAGAAGGCATTCAAAGTCCAAGAAGATTTGACTAGAATATCTCCTCGAAGAAGTCGGAAAAAGATAGAGACCCTTGACACTAAATATCTCTAAGATATGTGTCAATCTGCATGGAAGATGCCAACATTTACAGGAAGATGTCATGGTGCAATATCATTACAAAGGTAACTCTGAAGAGTTCATTGATTATCTTTAAACTAACATTTGGATGGGCTTATGTAGGACTATCAAAGGGAAGATCTGTAAATGACTTCCAAGCAGACCATGTAGAAGGATGTAATGTCCTTCCGAGATATATGGCACGAAATCAACATGACATGAAGCTAAAACAGATGGAAAATTTGATAAAACACTTTCTGATAAGTTGAGGACATGTATGACTCATGAACAAAAGTGATGAATGATCTATGAAGTTCCCAAAGGATGAAGACTCCTTATCAAAGAAGAAATTCATGACATCGAAGAAATGAGCTCTTCATGTAGCTAAGTGTTCTAGAGCTGCTATAGGTCCCTGGTCAAGAGTGAGCCTGAGAAGAAGTTTCTTACTTGGAGGAAACTCGAAAATTTCTAAGTCGAAAGCTTAGGTACATTCCTCTGTGATAGGAATGGGTACATTAAAGAAATAAAAACCTCCTGGTATAAGGAGCAATAGACATGTTGTTCTATGCTTCACGTGAGAATACAAAATGGAGGATTCTATAATCATTTGGCATCCAATGCTCTTGTGGGATGAGTTAGGGAATCCCATGGAAGAGTAGTCGTGGGGCACTAATATTCTTTTGGGGACTAGGGAGTCCAAGAAAGGAATAGTGCTCATGGAGCATATCCTGAGAGAGCTTGGATGTGGTATATTTTGAGAGAGACAATGATGAGGATGTCAATAAATCATGTCTCGCCAACATTTTGCTTTGATCTTATGGAGAGATAGAGTTGTTAGTCAAGGCCTTGATATATAAATGCTGGTTGGTATGATGCTATACAAATGAGTTACAAATCCGAATTCTTCTTAAGGGAAATTCTTTAGATTTAGAAAGTCCAAGATACCATTATGAATACCTCCCTAGTTAAGGAGTGTTGAAAGGTGTAACTAGGTTCGGTCTTCATAATGACATGTAATCATGATTTTATGTAAAGAGATGTAAATAAGAAAAAAAAATTACTATATTGACTTGCTTCATGGGTTTCATGAGGAAGGATTTTGTTTTTGAGTCAAGACTCCCATTGAGAGTCTTTAGGATTTATTTGTCATCTATTCATAAACTATAAGAGTCATTGTCATGTAAATGAAGTCATGTTACACTTTGTAAAAGGTCATTTTGTCTATGCAAAGTATCCTCCAAAGAACTTGTCATCAAACCTCTTCAAGTCGACCTACAAACATTGAAGGAGCTGCCAAAACAAGTCAGCCTACAACTAGCTATCAAGTCGGCCTAAAGACCCAGAGAAGAGGGGTATAAATAGGGGAACTCGACCTCCGTTCGAAGCATCAAGTTTGAACTCAATTACAGTGAAGAAATGCTAAGAGGAGGTAGAAAGAAAGGGTTTGTCTCTGAGGTGAAAAGGACACTATCCAGGGTATCGAAGGAAGAATGTTCTAGGTAAGTCGAAGCAGAATCTTTTGGAGCAGCGAAGTAGATTATTTTGGGGCAACAGTATCTTCTGGGCAACGAAGAAGGGATTTTCTGGGAGGCAGTAAATAGGTTTCTTTTGGGATAGCGAAGGAAGGAATCCTCTAGAATAGAAAAGTAGAGACTTAGTTTCTCTAGAAGGCCTAGAGGCTGAGATTCTCTAGGGCAATAGTGAAGGTGCAACATAAGAAGTAGAGATCAAGTTTCTTTAGAAGAAGAAAAGGAAGGAAGGGCAAGAAAAGACAAGGTTGGTGACAAGGTTCTTGAAGAGGATACTAGAGTCAAGGGTCAATGTCATGGTCTTGGTACTTATCAATTGAAGATCTAGAAGAAGAATTTTATCGGGCTTTCCTCTCTAGAGATAAGAAGTTTTGGCCCTAGTTGGAGAAGCCTATATTTTGTGTCATTTATTTACTTTGATAATTGTCTTGATGAAAAGAACACACTAATAAGCTAACAAAGTGAAAAGATCATAAGAAAAGAAGAACAAGCATATCACAAGCAATTATCAAGTAGAGAAATTATTAACATTGAATGCCCTAGATTTCTCAACATCTTGCACCGGGTTCCCAATAGAGTGGAGCTTATTGTTGATATCCTTTGTGTTGAAGTTTCTAAGTTTACTTAGTTTAGAAACCCTTCATGCACTTTTTCTGATTTATTCCTACCTACTTGTTATTTTTCTTTAACAAGTTATTTACAAAGTAAATACTGAAAATGAACACCAGTGCATGCTCAACATATTACAGATTAGCAACCAAAAGAAAAAAGAACAAACACACCACATGACACCATTATTTTTGGACCAATGTCCCCGGAAAAACCTAATGCGGGAAAACCGGTGCAGCTATCTGGGGGTTTTCTTATTAAGCAATATCATAGTACAATCTGGGTGCCGAAACTAGCCTACCCAATGGAGAATTTTCTTAGTTGCTATATCTCACAGTTTGAGAGAAATCTCTTGGCTGAAACCCCGGAAAATCTTTCCGGCAGCTCCTCAGCACATGCCACAAACTGCTCTGCAACCCCAGCATCTGCCCAAACTGGACTGCGTCAACCCCTCTCTATCTCACGCTAGCCTTGCGTCAACCCTAGGAGGCCCTGCGTCAGGTCTGGGAGCCTCTGCGTTAGCTACGCTGGTCCCTCTGGTGCTCTGCGCAACACTTGGCTGCCTTTGCGTGGCCCTCCGTGAGCCCTGGCTGGCTCTACATCACCCTCCTTGGTTGTTGTGCTGTTCTCCCGACACAATCTCTGCCTTCTCTGTTTCTCTGTACTCAATGCCCCTCAGCTGCTTTCTCGATCACTAATTCTATCTCTCTTAGCAAACCCCGCTCTAAAGAATAGAATGACTGATAATCTGGTGTGTTCTCCAAGTGACCCTCAAGCCTCCTCTTATACTTTTCCTGTTGACATCTCAATGGCCGAGATTAAGTCCCTAATCAACGGCTAAGATTAGATTTGGCTTGATTCATGTCTTTTGGACCACTCTAACACAAATTCATATTAATACACATTAATATTTTATTTTCCCTAAGTTTAGACTTAGGGACTCCATTAAACATATTAATTATTTTAATATCTCTTAATCTGTTTAGAATCTGCCCAAACCTTTTTTGGGTATTAGAGATCTCATGTGCCTTAACCTCTCCACCAATTTTCGTGGCTAGAGCACACCCTATGCTACCCCAAATCAACACTCTTTTAGCGAGGACTGTGCTCTAGCAATACTCCTTACTGAGTATTACTTTGATCATCCTGCATCGGTACCTGTGCTGATGCTAGGCCTTCCTGCCCAACATCCTCTACACTGCTGCCTCCTGTACTGCTGCCCATGGTTCTGCCACTGCCACTACTGCATCTGTACGACAGCTCCCTCTGCATCTGTGCTGCTGTTGGTCCTTTCTCCTAGTACTGCATCCACATTGCACCTCCTCTCATCAAGTTGCATCGTGTTGCCCACTGTTGCATTGCAACTCAGTTACTGAGAAGTAAGTAACTGATCTCCCAACTGACCTCCTTGTTGGGCTAGGACCCTCCTGATGCTGAAGCTCCTTCTGCCGCTGACAAGTGCTCCCTCTCTAACCTCTGTGCGGCTGCAACAACTCCCTGCATCTTGCACCACTGCACACCTCTCTGTGCCTTCCTTCACTGGTGCAACACCATGTGCCTCTCGCACTACTGCAGCCTGCTAGCTCTGCGCTGTCTCGGGACTCCTGCACTGTAGCTCTCTCTGCCGCTCCATCCGCATTCATCTCTACCCACATCAGCCAGTCCTGCTACTCCTCGTCGGGGCTCCTGTAGCAATGTCTAATCCAAGAGGCTGGGTACCTCGAGGTTCTTGCCCCTTATTGCCTATAGTCCACCTGACTACAGCTTGATGTCTCCCAACTTCCGTTCAAGTGGTGCGTGTGCACTCATGGGACACAAAACGGACAGGATCCTGGCCTTCTAGTTGGATGCCTCATCTAACCTATCCTGATCCCTCAACCCATTCATGGCCATCTTTCTGCTCTTCTTGTCGACTCCTCTGAGTCTCTCTACTTCCCTCCTGGAAATCCTCTGTTCGACTCCTATTGAGTCTCTCTGCTTCCCTCCTGGAAGTCCTCTATTCGACTCCTTGTGAGTCTCTCTACTTCCCGTTTGGAAGTCCTTTGTTCGACTCCTGTTGAGTCTACATCCTGTCTGGAGGTTCTCTTCTGGACTCCGTGTGAATCCTGATTTCCCTCCTGGAAATCCTTCTTCCACTTGTCGAGATGCCCCCTACTCTGATCGTCTTGTGCAACTGCACTTCTTATTCATGTTCCTTGGCTAGAAACCCTCGGTATCAACTCCTCTGGCCCTGCTCTATCAGGGACTGTTCTGACTATAGCACCTCACCAGCTCCACTTTGCAATATTCCTACAACCTCCTAGACCTCAGCAACTACCTCTCTGTGAATTGCATCAACCCCTCTTTGCCTCACGTTGCGTTTGCGTCACCCTAGATGGGTCTACGTCAGCCCTAGGATGCCCTGCGTCAGCACTCTGGCCCTCTGCATCAACAACGTTGGCCTCTCTGAGGCTTTGCGCAGCTCTCAGCTTCTTCTGCATGGTTCTGGCTAGCTCTGCATCACACTTCTTGGCTTCTGTGCTACTAGAAACAACTTTTGTCACCTCGAGAGAGCTGTTTTCTGCTGCTATTGCTCCGCTCGGCTGATGTCTTTTAGTCCTCCTGTGATCTGCAATCACGCTCTGATACCATGTTGAAGTTTATAAGTTTACTTAGTTTAGAAACCCTTCATGCACTTTTTCTTATTTATTCCTACCTACTTGTTATTTTTCTTTAACAAGTTATTTACAAAGTAAATATTGAAAATAAACACCAGTGCATGCTCAACATATTACAAATCAACAACCAAAAGAAACAAGAACAAACACACCACACGACACCATTATTTTTGGTCCAATGTCCCCGGAAAAACCCAATGCGGGAAAATCGGTGCAGCTATCTGAGGGTTTTCTTATTAAGCAATATCAGAGTACAATCTAGGTGCAAAAACTGGCCTACCCAACAGAGAATTTCCTTAGCGGCTATACCTCACAGTTTGAGAGAAATCTCCTTGTTGAAACCCTAGAAAATCCTTCCGGCAGCTCCTTAGCACAAAACTGCTCTGCAACCCTAGCGTCTGCCCAAATTGGATTGTGTCAGCCCCTCTCTATCTCACGTTGGCCCTATGTCAACCTTTCTAGGCCTGTGTCAGCCCCAGGAGGCCTTGCGTTAGCTCTGGGAGCCTCTGCGTCAGCTGTGCTGGCACCTCTGGTGCTTCGCGCAGCACTTGGCTGTCTCTGCGTGGCCCTGCTGGAGCCCTGGATGGCTTTACATCACC
This sequence comes from Pinus taeda, assembly GCA_000404065.3. Taxonomy (NCBI): domain Eukaryota; kingdom Viridiplantae; phylum Streptophyta; class Pinopsida; order Pinales; family Pinaceae; genus Pinus; species Pinus taeda. The sequence continues at coordinate 19,395 of APFE031722383.1, forward strand.
CTCCTTGGTTGCTGTGCTGCTCTCTCGGCACAATCTCTGCCTTGTCTGTTTTTTGTACTCAATGTCTTTCAGCAGCTCTCTTGATCACTAATTCTATCTCTCTTAGCAAACCCCGCTCTAGAGAATAGAATGACTGATCATTTGGTGTGTTCTCCAAGTGACCTTCAAGCCTCCTCTTATACTTTTCCTGTTTACATCTCAACAACCGAGGTTAAGTCTCTAATCAACGACTAAGATTAGATCTGGCTTGAACCATGTCTTTTGGACCACTTTAACACAGATTCATATTAATACATATTAATATTTTATTTTCCCTAAGTTTAGACTTAAGGACTCCATTAAAAATATTAATTATTTTAATATCTCCTGATTTGTTCAGAATCTGGCCAAACCCTTTCTAGGTATTGGAGATCTCATATGCCCCAACCTCTCCACCAATTTTCATGGCTAGAGCACATCCGATGCTACCTGAAATCAACACTTTGTTCTAGCATGAAACACGGGATCTCGAGACATCTTGATACAACTTTGATTTTCACAATTAATCACAGTAGGACCTAGAGACTTCTCGAACAAATCAGTTAGAAGCTTCTTTAACCAAACAACCTCCTTTTCTACTTCACATGTAGCCACATATTCTGCCTCAGCACTACTTAAAGCAACGAGATCTTGCTTCCTACTCATCCATGAGGTCATAGGAACTCCCAGACTAAAACATCCTTTGGTAGTGCTCCTTCCATCGGTCTCACTGCGACCCTAATTAGAATCTGTGAAGCCAATTAGATTGACTGCCTTACTATCATACTTTAGGCAATGATGTATAGTGCCACGAAGATACCTCAATATATGTTTGGTAGCTATCTAGTGATCATGATGAGGCTCCAACTGAAACTGACTGAGAATGTTTACTGCAAAACATATATCTGGCCTAATATTTATCAGATTCATTAGGGAACCCACCAATTGTTGATAGGAGGTAGGATCCACGAGACTAGAGGCAGAGTCTTTCAACTTCTTGAGATTGGTGATCATAGGAGTAGTCATTGGCTTGGAATCCATCATCCCAAATTTCCGCAACAACTTGATGATGTACTTTCCTTGCCCCAAATATATCTCCTTAGGTCTCTGCTATACTTCTAGACCCAGGTAATAGTGCATTAGTGCTAGATCCTTCATTTCAAATTCAGCTTCCAACAACTTCTTGCATCCTGAATTCATTACTCCACATCTGTGATGAATAGACCATCCACATATAGTAGAATAATGAGAGGGTCATTATTCACGACCTTGATGTAGAGATTCGGATAAAAAAAACTCTTTACGAACCTATTTCTAAGTAGATATGCATCCATCCTTGCATACCATGCCCTAGGTGCTTTCTTCAAACCATATAGGGCCTTCTTAAGTTTGCAAACATGAGAGTCCCTGCTCTTAACTTCAAAGCCTTTGGATTGTTCGATATACACTTTCTCATCAATGGTCCCATTCAAAAATGTAGTCTTCACATCCATTTGATGGATATTCCAACCCATTGTAGTAGCCAGTGAAACCAAAGATCTAATGGTAGTGTACCTAAGTTGCACAAAGTGCGGAAATGTTTCAGAGTTTCCGAAACAGGTATGTTTAAAAACATCACCTGCCAAAAATGGAAACGTCGGTTGAAACGTCGTCCGAAACGTCATATATTTTATATATATATAAATAAATTTATAAATAAGTGAACAATATCTTGCAAGAAAAAAAGGAATAAGACTCACAGATGACAATTTAGAAGGAAAACCAAGTCTATATTAGCTCTCATAGATGATTACATGATGGTCGAGTTTCGGTTGAGTTTCGAAGTTTCGGGTACGGGTACGTCCTGAAACATTGGGTTCCTAGAAGTTTCGTGCAACATAGTAGTGTACCTCGCTATGGGTGCAAAGGCTTCTTCATAATCAGTGCCTTCCTTTTGAGAGAAACCCCTTGCAACGAATCTAGCTTTGTACTTGGCTATACTTCCATCAACAACATGTTTGATCTTGTAGATTCATTTGGAGGTGACAACCGATTTTTCACTAGGTCTAGGAATGATTTCCCAAACCCCATTCTTCATGATGGATTGATATTCTTCTTGCATCGCTTTCTTCCAAACCTCTTGATGAGCAGTGTCCTTGAATGTAGATGGTTCGACTTCAATTAACTTTGTCATGTATGCAGCATAACCAGAATATTTTTTCGATCTCTTGCTTTCCTTGAAGGTTCCTTTCATAGCTTCATGTCCTTCAACATCTTCTAATGTAGCTTTTAACCAATTTGGCCTTTTCCTTTTGGTTAGGATGACCACCGATTGAATAGGCTCACTTGGTCCTTCTTCTTGATTTGTAGTAGGGTTTTCATGATGATCTTCTTCTTCTTCAAATATTGGAACTTCTTCATCATCAGAATCAATAGGACTATCCTTTGATTTCTTGTAGGCTTGATTTTCATCAAATATGACATCCCTTCTTACTTCGATATGTCTTCCTTCCTTAATGTAGATTCTATATGCTTTTGAGGAGAGACTATATCCAACGAATATTCCCCCAATATTTGTAGAATCCAACTTCTTTCGTTTGTCCTTTGGAACATGGATGTATGTTGGACTTCCAAAGATTTGGAGGTGATCCACACTTGGCTTCTTTCCTGTGAATACTTCTTCAGGTGTTATATTATTAAGACTTCTATGAGGACTTCTATTTTGAATGTACACAGTTGTCATTGCTACTTCTCCCCATAAGAATTTTGGTAGGTCTTGATCAAGGAGCATAGTTCGAATGCTTTCTTCAATTGACTTATTCTTCCTTTCAGCCACTCCATTTTGTTCGAGATAGTAGGGAACAATGAGCTCCCTCTTAAGTCTTGCTTCTTTACAATATGTAATCAATTCCTTAGAAGTGTATTCCCCACCATTGTCAGATTGTAGATCTATCTTTCTTTCGGTTAGGGTTTCCACTTCAGACCTAAACTCCCTGAACTTTTCAAATACTTCATCTTTTGTTTTGAGAAGGTAGAGCCATGTCTTTTTAGAATGGTCATCAATGAATGTTACATAGTAGAGATGACCTCCAAGTGATTTGTCAGACATGGGCCCACAAACATCAGAATGGATTAAGTCTAATATCTCTCGAAACCAAGTGATTTGTCAGACATGGGCCCACAAACATCAGAATGGATTAAGTCTAATATCTCTTTAGACCTAGTTTCACTATTCGGAAATGGCTTTCTTGTATGCCTTCCCAAAGAGAATCCCTTGCACACATCATGATCTAACTTCATATTAGGGATGCCATGAACCAATTGACTAAGAGTAGGGATGACCTTATAATGTAGATGACCATACCTCCTATGCCATAGCTCAATGGGATTGATTTCCATGTGAACAAAGCTTGAGGAGGTGGTGTAATAACTCTATAAAGGCTTACTTCACGAACTCCAGTAACCCTAGCTTTATCAATGGAAGGGTTTTTTCCCCAAACCAATATTTTTCCATCAACGAAAGCAACTCTATCCCCTTTATCTTCTAAACAAGAAAGAGAAGGTGAATTCTTTTTCAAACCTGGAACATATAGAATGTTGTTGAAGTGCAACTTTGATCCATTTTCCAGCTTCAACGATGTTAATCCCAGGCCTCTAACATCATAACTTTTGTTGTCACCCAATTTCACTGCTTGAGAAGATGGCTCCTTTGATAGTGTATGAAGTTGTTTACTTTCTCCTGTCATGTGTCATGAAGCTCCACTATCAATGATCCATGCATTGTCATCACTAAGAGAACCTGTAAGAGCAACCAAGAATCCTTGAGTTTTGACCTTGTTGAATAAGTAGTAGATGACCTTCTTGATCCAGCTTCCAGCAGTGTTGATACCCATCTTCATGTAGTTTATCAAAGAGGGAGAATCCATGCCAACAAAGTGATCTTCAACTTTTCCTGACTTTAGCTCTGAAACCATGTTGAGAAATCAATGCAAGTTGATTAGAGTTTGATTCCTCTTTCTTGATAATTACTTGTGAGTTATGTTGGATTCTTTTATTTCTTTATTATCTTATCTTTCATCAAGCAATTACCATATTATGTGTGTATGAAGGTCACAAAACAAGAGACACAAGATGTAGGCACTATGTATGCTAGGGCAAAACCTCCCTTAAGGGGTGTGGTCACCTGGATTGTATAGACACCGTGACATGCTCCGGACAGGGGCTGTCACTCTAATCCCCCCCACTCCGTTCTAACTGTCTCCCAACAACAGGCTATAGGGGGTAGTCCCTATGGAATGAAGTGAAGGAAAGCAAGTTGAGATCAACTTACTTGGGAGATACGGATGAGTGGCCTAGCCACTTGGTTGAAATTAAGCAAGATTAATGATTAAATTAGATTTTCTATTATGAGACCAGTGCCTTAATGGAGTCACAAATTCTTGCTTCTTATAAATTGGAACCAAATGACCGGATGGACACCCACTGCTTGATGATTGACTAACCTATATGATATGCAAATCCTAGGATCTATGTGAGATGCAGTGATCTTGGTAAATCTTAGTTAAATGCCTAGTCTAAGTGTAACCTTCCTTTAACTATTTTGAAGTTGGACTCCAAAGTAGGTTGTGGGAAGGAGGCTAACAGGAAGCAGGCTAGGGCCTGATTAACGATACCTTCTGTTAGGCTTCTATCACCCGATGCCTCCGACGTTGAAGAGACTATGGCTCTGACGAATGCAAGGTCATCGTGTTAACCACTGAAGAGTTGCCGAGACCCCTCAAGCTAGATAAAAAGGGTTGTACTATATCTCTATTAGCCTAGCTTATGCTAGGAGGTACATTATTAATGCAAATCTAGATCTAGTGTGCTTATGCAAGATATTATGAGTGAGATTTATCTTGAGTTAAAATTTTCTTAAGTTGTTTAAGTACTTAATTAGAATCCTTCGAAGAGTATTTAACAATAATGAATTGCAATCTTAGACAAGATAAAATGCTTAAAGATACAAGTGTAAATTTCAACAATATTTCACAAGATACCAAGTAACCTATGATGCCAAATGCTAAAAATAGTCAATTAAGATGATGATCACATATTTATGATAGTTTATACCAACAATACTACTTCAGAAAATTCAGATATTAAGAATGCGCAGTGCATAAACCATTTCAAATGATGAAACTTGCCCAACACATAAAACATTAAAATTCTATGACCAACAAATGTAATTCAACTTGTTTAGATCACTTTAAGATGATGTATTCAGTAAAAAATTTTAGATCTGATTTCTTGATTTACAGCAGTAAGTAAAGATAGATCGACAAGATAAAACTGCCAAAAATAGATGGCCTATATACCCAAAAACAACAAAATGCACTAGAACTTGAAAATTTCAATTTAGAGAGTTTGGCTCAACAATTTTCAAAACTGATCTGTTTATTACAACAATGAGATAACCACAGATCAACAAACTAATCAAACCAAAAATAGATGCCCAATATCTCCAAAAATAGAAAATTTTTCCGGAAATTGAAAATTTCAGTGTTTGGCCCTTATTAAGGATTTGATTAAAAAATTTCAGATCTACAGAAAATTTCAATTATGTAGACAATTCCAGCAAGCTTAAATGTTAGATCTAGGCCAAAACTCAAATACCAAGAGGCCAAAATTTGTGAAAATGAAGATTTTGCAATTTAAAATGACTTTGACCATTTAGTTTGTGATTTTAGGGCCTAATTATTAGTAATTTGCTTGCTTTAATAAAACTGCAGAAAACAAGGGTTTAGAGGTCAAACCCTAAGCCCAACGCCTTGAAGATCCCATCGTTGAAAATCATTGAAACATTGAGACTACTTTGCTGCTTGAAAAATAAGAATTTTGAGACATTAATCCTGCAAAACTGCCAAGTATTGAGCTTTAAAACTTCAACGTAGGGATTCATGTCAATTTTGAGGCAAAAGAGGCTAGAATTGAAGAACAAGGTTAAAGGAGGCAAACTTCCCTAGGATGATAGATTGGGGCACCATGATGAAGAATATGGCTTTAAAAGGCCAACGCTATGCCTAATGAGACTAGTGTTTGGGGAAAAGAGGGTATGGAGGCCTAGGGCAAGGCAAATCTGGGCCTAGAAGTTCCGAAAAGGTTGAAACCCTTGCTCAAAAGAATTTATGCTTCAGCTCCTTTGATTTTTCCAAAATTTTTCCATGGGAAACTTGCAAAAATTTCCGAGACACTAGATCTTACCTTCAAGGGCCTAGATCTAGCTCTTCTCCCACTTGGTTTTGTCAATCTAACATGAAAAAATGAAAATAGAAACACCCAAACCCCAATATATACAAAAATAAAACTAAAACCCCAACCCAAATTAGAAAAATAATTTACAAATTTAAATTTACAAAATTATTTACAAAATATACATGAGTTTTCAAATGGATTTTGAGAAAACAATTTTTATGATATTTTTTCCTTGAAAGAATGGCTAAAACGCTTAAGAAAAATTAATGCTCACTATAGCCCAAGCAAAGATTCAATCCACCATATAAAAACTAGAGATCCAAGCAAAGTAACCCTTGCCCACAGTCTGTGAACTTGGAGTCCAAGGATTGAGTACCCACACACACTATGTATTATCTCAAAATAACAATATAAAACACCACATACGAAGCCCATAGTCAATACATATCACAGATCAGCGACCAGAACACCTCGAGTTGCACCCCAAAGTCTTTTATTATAGTAGAAAAAATAGTTTCCACCGAGACAATAGTTTACAAAATGCTTCAGCGGTAATTCTAGCCAGAGATCAAGATGACTAGAGACTCAATTGACTCTCCAATTTATAGATAAATCCTCCAAATGGAAAAATAATGGCTAGTTTCTTTGATCCTTGTCAAAATAATCTTGGTCATTGATAAACACTTCAAGATTTTTTAATCTTGGCCCTTGATTTTTTATTTTTGAGAAATTTTCGAATTTATCATTTAATTCCATTTTAATTAGCTCAAAATTAATTATTTTGAGCTACTTTCTTAAAAAATTTGACTTTGATTTAACCACCAAGGTCCAAGGGTCCAAATTTTCTTGAAAAAATATAAAATTCTCTTGTTGGAGGACCTTTAAAAATTGACTCTTTTAAGGCTCACGAATTTTTCCATTTGGAGAATTTATTTTCCTAAGACAAATTAACTTGACTCTAATTAATTCATTTCTGGCTTAGGATTTAATTTTATTCTGCTAGAAAAATTAATTAATTTACACATGAGGGGATTAATTATTTTTCCAACTTTCTAATACATATGATTTTTCATTTACAAGATTCAAAGAGGGAATACACATTCGTTTTAGACTCTCAAGACACATAACCCATTTGCGACACAATATGATCTAGTAAACCAAGTGTTTTGTAATAAGATAATTTAGCCAATTAGCTTAAATTATTCCCAAACCACTTTTACATTAGACTCAACTAAAACACTAGGACTCATCTAATAATTCGATAATAAATTTCACCCTAGCTTTGGGGGTTTAAGCTGGAGGGAAAAAACTCTTCTGATTAGCCGTGTCAAAAAACACAGGTAATCAGTGAGGTTAAAAAACCTCCTAGGATGGAATTCGTCATCAAATTATAGGCTTACCTAAGTTGTTACATAGACTCAAGGTTTACTAAGATCATTTACAATATATAACTTGCAGAATGGGATGACCATGACACATGGACTGCTGATATGTGATTCGATCCTTGTTGAAAAAGTTGGTACTTCTGCTTCCCTGGAACTTTGCAATTTGAGTGAAACAAGGGGAAAACCCAGTAAAAAATTATCTTCCTTCAATAGTATTCTTTGATACTCTTCACCCTAGACAAAGACCAAACCTTCCCTCCACACCAAGTCAGCCTTCTAGATCTTCGAACCCTTTCCAACAACACTTACTTCCCAACATCTTCAACTGTGCAGCAACTTCTAGCATCAGGCAGCAACTGACAACAACAAAACTTGGAAGACTTTGATCTCCCAACCCAGGGCACGAAACAGAGAGAGAGAGAAACTCCAAAATTTTGATTTTCTTCTTCTCCTTAGACTTGACCCAACTCGCTTGAGATGAGATGAGATGCTCCAAATGAATTGGAATTCCTTCTATTTATAGGCTCCAAGTGAGGTTGAATTGATGTCCTTAGGCCGATTTGATCTCTTCTAGGCCGACTTGGTGTGGAGGTTACATAAATTATATTTGACTCAATAGTGAACTTTTTTACATGATTCAAAAGCCTAAGAAGGGTCCTTTTAAATGTATAATGACTCTATAGACTCAATATTAATCCTAGGAGTCCACAATGGGGACTTTGACTAATATAATGATGACCCAAGCATGAAACCCATGCTTTAATAAGTCATTGACACAATAACAAAAATTCTTTTCTTTATTCTTTTGACAAGTATATTTCGTGATGACTCAAATACATAAATGAAGACCGAACCTAGTTACATTTTCCAACATGTAGTGGCATTCTAGAGGTTGTTTTACCCATTCCAAAGAGTGGATATGGCCTTGTTGATGTAGCGTTTTCAACCTAGTGCAAAGCGTTGGGATATATGATGGATCCACATGCTACTTGACACTTTGAAGTACCCCCAGATGTTGAAACACTGAGCTAGTGAGCCTTGGTGTTGGTTTTATTGATGACATGCCCAAATGGACTCAAGACACCCCCAAGCTGGGCTTGACAATGTTTGATGGTGTTGCTTGTTCTAGAACCTAGATGATGATGATTATCCTTGAGATGACAGGGGAGGGCTTGCACATCACTGATGGACCACAACTCTTGATCATAGTAGTGCCATGTCACTCCTTTGGCCCTTAAAATGGTGACGTAGGGCACCATGATGATGATGGCATGGTTTGGAGGCATACCCATGGACTTTGAGCTACTTTTTGGAGTATGGAACACTCATTAGCTTATTTCTCACTTGCAGCATTTTGAGCTTCTTTGGGGGATGACGTCATAGTGGGGGAGGCTTTTCTCCCACGTGTGCTCTTTTGGCATTATTTGTTATGTTTTTGAGCTATTGTGAGGTTGGCTTGTAACCTCACACTTGTTGAAAACTCAAGTAAACTTGTAATAGGGGTTTTACTTGTAAATTTGTAAAAATAAGGGTGGTAAGCGTCATATAAATGGAGGCTTCCCTTATTTCATTTTTTGGATCACACATTTTATCACTCTTCTCTAACAAAGAGTGTGAATTAGTCTTGTTGACCACTAGAAGTGCATTTGAAGATTTGTCAAAGACTCAATGGTCAAAGTACATTCCAACACCATTAGATCAGTGATAATTCTAGACTTCATCTGGGCTTTCAAGCTTCTTTCTTTTTTTCTTCATCATTAGGTTTCTTTGATTCCACAACCCTGCGGGGACATTGTAAAAATGATTCTAGTATGATGAAAAAGAGTCATGTAACAGGCCTAGGTAGCTTAGGACTTTACTAGCAATTGAGTTCACTCTAGGGAGATTTTTTTCCTTGGCTAATTATTTGTGTTCTTAACACTTCTAATTAGTTGAGCTTTTCTCCTAGCTATACCCCAAAGCTAGAGTGCGACTTGATGGTAGAGTCTTAGGTGAGTCCTAGTGTCTTGAGTCAATGTATATTAACATACTAACTCATCTCTAAAGTTTCGTGGAGTTTGGTTAAGTGTAAGTGTCAATTTTTAATTGTTAAATTTTTTCCTGTTGGATGAGATTTTTAATAAATGTTTGATGTAAGATGTAATAAGTGTGGTCTAGAGAAGTTGTAGGGTGTATAAGTACTCAAAATTAGACCTCTACACCTCAACTTTCAAGTAAGACACATTGAGGGTCAAAAAATGATTATTTACCCCTCAAAACCCAATTTTCCTAAGTTTTGGCAAAAACTAACAAATAATTAGCCAAAAAATAATAATTGGGAGAAAATATAAATTCTCTTCAAGTGGAAAATGCTCAAAGTGAGATGGAAATTCACAAAAATTAAAGTCAAGTCAAAAAGTGATGAGGACCCCACTTACCAAGGAAGCTATCCACAAAGAAAAAATTCGATGGTCCTCAAGCATAACGAATGGTCCAGAAAAACACATTTTTTGAGGAAGATAATTCGAGTTCCAAGATCTGATGGGGATTTTAATTAAGTTTTGGTCAAGAATGAGTTTGAAAAGGGTCTCCACCACTCCAACATTCAATTACCACCTCACCCAAGTACCATTTGTTGCAAAACAACTATCTTCCTTGAGGATCTGTGGAGGGGATCAAGAGGGTTTTGATTTTCTCCATGGGATCTAGACATTTCTCCTTGGGATCAAGACGTTGGCCTTGGATCAACCACTTGGCACTTGGAGATGAATTATAGCATTGGGATCTACTCCCATTTTTTCTATAAACTAAGCCTTAAGCTCCTCATTTGTATTGAATTGTAATGCTTAGATGCTACTGGACTAGCGGCTCTGCAAATTTTGTACCCTATTTTCTCATGATATAATAAAAAGACTTTGGGGTTTATTCTAGTGTTATCCTTCTTCTTTTCATGTATAATTGCTTCAATTTGTAATTAATGCTCTACTTGTGCTAAAGTCAAATTGTTATTTCCATTTTCCAGGGTTTGGATCTATTGATGTAAGCTCTCTTGCATTAATATTTGAGTTAGAAGACCACTCTAAAGAGAGAAGCACTAGAGGGTTTTTGGTTGAACCCTTAGCCGTCTTTTTCATCGTGTAATCGATCTTCTTGTGGATCTAACGATTTTTATCACGTGTGTAGAAGCTCTATTTTTCTGAAGCAGATCTTGAGCGTGGGGTAATTTCTTAGCTAAACGAACTCACTCTCAAGGAAGCAAAAGGAGCAAGGACCCACATTGAGTTATTTCCTCAAAGATCTGATCTAACTAATTGAAGAGGGAGTCTCTACCCTAGCTCTCTAAGACATCTTTTTATTAAATCGAAATTCATATCTACTTATTTTATGCTCTTTTTAGTGACAAATCTAGTTTTTAGAACTTAGTTAAAGGGTTTTCCCTTCCTTGTTTGTCCAAGAGCGGAGGTGTCCTCATACTCTTGTGGCTAGCACTTGTATTTTTATGTGTATATTGTCATTATTTTCTGATATATTTTCTCTTACATCATATCTGATCTTCATCTCTATGCCTGCGCAGTTGCTTGTGGAGGTTTGAGGTGAGGGTTTTTGGAAGACGTCTTGAGGGGATCAATAGCTGGAGGTGAAAATCAAGAGATCTACATTTTTTTGGAAGCCTTTCATACCCTTGGATGTGGATAAAAAAGAGGGTTTCTCTCCCTCTCTTGCGCAATTTTTCTCTTGAAAAGTTTGGATGTCAAACCCTTGAGCGAGATCTCTTGGAAGGATAAGCAAGTTCCCTCTTGATGAACTCTCTCATTGTAATTTTGCAAAGAAGCATTGTAAATATTTTTCATTTCCGTCTTGAACTTTGAGGAAGGGTATTTTCTCTTTGAAACCCTTGTTGTAAACCCTTGTCAAGATCTAAAACACTCATTTCTCTATAAGAGGGTTTCTATTTAACTAATCAAAGAAAAATTTTCTTCTTGAGGGAGCTTGGGGTTTTCCCCTTGGCATCCTGGCTCCTCATTTGGAAGGAGGATCTTTAGGTGGTTAACTCTTTGCATTTGCTTTTCTAGATTAGTGTGTTTAGTTACTTGCTCATTTCATCATCTAATTGCTAGATCTAATCTCTAACTCGCATATTTCATTTAGCTATTTAGCTCATTGAAGTTCACTAATTTCTATAGCAGATTTACTAGCCTAGATTTGATTTATTCACTGCTGGTATAACTTATCTTATTGCTGGTATATCGCTTATCTCATTGTTCATTCCATAGTCTAATTGTTTGCATTTTAGATCTTACAATTTTAAGCAAGTGTGATATTTTTATTGAGCTATAATTGGCGCTATTAATTCAATGAACAATCTTGTCATTAAACACTTGTATTAAATTGTTCATCTCACTTACATTTGCATTTGTTTTCTCTGAAATTTACCTCCATGCATAAGCTTGGTTGATAGACTTCTAGGAAAACTTCCTCAACTATCATTCAATCTCCCTAGATTTGAGTTTGGAGGAAAGGTAAAACGCATGACCTCACAGTTCTCTTGCGTGTCTTGGTCCCTTGTAGGAACAAAGGCATGCGGGTTGTCTTGAAGAACTAGGTGGGTATTGTTAATGAAGCCTTAGCTTCCTCATCTAGCCTTCTTGCAATCACCTTGATTCTTTACCAAGTTGAAGGAATTGATGAGAAGTAACACCTTAGAATAGACATTAATAAAATTGACCAAGACCACTTAACTTCAAACATTCACCTACAACTTTGGTTTACCTTGTATGTAATTGGTTATCATTTATGCTCTTTCTCAAATACATACAAGTTGGATTGTGATACTCTCATTTACTTGCAAGCATTATACTTTATATTCTTGTATTTGTCTATTTCATGCTCAAGTTTGTTGTCCTTTGATATTATTATATCATATTTGAGCAATTTCTCTATTAAGTACAAATTCTATTCTCTTGCAAGCTCTATGTCCATTTTGTTGCTCATCTCTCAAAGTTGTATATAATCTTTTGTCTTGATCTACTAACACTTGTCTTGCAGCTTTCCTATCCATGCAACTCATTGTAACTTGAAAATTATATTTCATTGCAAGGATTGTGATTTCATCTTGAGCATTTATTTCTTGCAAGTATATTATTGGCATTGGTCTATTTACAATTTGCCTTGCAGGTTCTATTTTGTTGAATCTATATGATCTATCCACATATTTGATGTTATATATGCTCATAATTATTTGAACTTGCTAATCAATTTCATTTCAAGTTATATTTAAAGTCTGCCTAATTATTTACTAATTATCTCCTAGAACTTGTTATCTTTAGCAAGATTTCCTTTTAGAATCTTCCTTAGGGACCATCCCCCTTGGTTTAGCTAGAAGAGAACTTAAACGGAGAGATTTGGGATCGGGAGACAACCCCTTCTCTGAACGTTGCCACAAAGAACACACCTTGTGGGGTTGAGGATTTTTCCCACTTGTCTTGGATGTGCAAATTTGTGGACAAGAAGTCTTTTTCTCTACTTGGGCCAAAATGTGATCTTTGTAGTGGTGCGGTTTCTCTTGGACATCATATTTTGCATGGAGATGTTTTTTAGGATTGAAAGAAGTGCTTCTTGGGAGAATTTTGTAAGTTTAATGTTCTCTTTTCTATATTTTGCATATTATATGTGTGAAGTAGGGTTTCTATTTTATGATAAATCTATGTTGAAGAATTGCTTCATTATAACATGCAAAATTGCTCTTCTTGAAGCCTATAAGAGAAATCTAATTGTGCATTCCTTATATTAATTTCTCTACTCATAAGAAAAATAGTTAGGGTTTTAAAAGTGGATGCCGTAGTCATGCCCCCTTACTCCATCAAAATTGTTCTCATTGAATTTAACCCTAGAAGACTCCATTTAGCCCATTTAGGTTGACACTAATCATTATTGCGTTTATCATCCATAAAGTTAACTAAATATTTTCCTTTTTACGTTGTTCCTAGACATCTACTGTTATCGACTAGGGTTTTAGGGTAGAAATTTGCATAAAAATGAAATCATGTTGGATGCTTATGGTTCATAAAGTAGGAATTACATCAATAAATCACATAAAAGCAAAATCTATCATTGTGCATGGTTAATCCTTCCTTTTTAGGGATGACATCATCCTTATTTGCTGTTTATGCATTATTTTGAGCCATAAAATTCCATTGATAACCCTAACCCTAGGTGTTTATTCGAAGGCCTTAACTCCCTTTTGATGAGTATCCTTGAAAGGCCTTTTATTTGGCTGTTATATGACATCGTGTACCCTATCATTGCAGATCATCAAGACCCTAACTTATAATAACCATCTTTTCGGTCTACGAATAGAGTACTTGACCATTGGCATAGAATATCTAGGCCTTTCTAGGCTTTGCCAATGCTTTGTCCCATTATTAGACCTAATATCTATCACCTTGAACCATAGTAATTGAATATCCTTAACGTGATTTAGTGAAGCCTCCATTGTGGTTAAAAACCAGAAAAGAACAGGAGAAAGATTTCTAAGGTGACAGTGGCAACCCTTTCTCTTGTTGCCATAAAGTCAGGTTCTGCTTAGTGAGGCCTTGTACTAGGCTTGCTAGAATTTGCAGCAACAAGCACCCCTACTAAAATGAGGGGTAACAATACCTCCTGGTAGATGACAGGTCCAATGGCTGCTGTAGTGAACTGGTTAAACTTAGGGCCAAAAAAGAAATGGAAATCAACATGAAAAAATGCTGTAAATAAAAAAGCAAACCTAGGCAACTGTCAAATCTCCCATTAGAAATCAGCATGAAGAGCCCAATATAGTGGACATTGCAAACCCTATACTAAATACCAACTAACAAGTGAAATTGAAGCATGACTTTTTATACATGGTTGGGAACATGGAAACAGTAGATAGGAATCAATCTCCATTCCACAGTAGCTCTACTAATGGTGACGGAAACACTCACTTCCCCTCCCTAGCTTGCTAAAAGCAATGAGAAACTCTTTCGCTGTCAATCCCTTGCCTCCATTTTTCAAAATGGGCTAAAAAACTAAAAATTGGATCTTAAGGGGTAATCGTAATTGACACAAACCCAACAATAAATTTTGACAACTTGTGATAATTTTGGAACCTATTGCTATCTTTGAAAAAAAGGCAATATTATTGGGGGTTCAAAAAAATTGCAGTATTTTGATGCAATATTATTGGCACCTTGAAAAATTTGCCACTTATGTGGTTGATATTTTTGTGACATTTGCAATGTAGTGTCTAATATGCTCAATAGCAGGCCTAGTTTTCCTTTTGTAGTAGTCATGGTATAGCAAATTTTCTTAGAAAACAAATGATTACTTTATGTTTGCACCTCTCAAAATTTTGAAATGATGTGTGTTTTCAGTTTGTCATCTACATTATCCTTTTTATAAATGTTTATTTATGTTTCTTGGCAATGTTGTGCTACTGTTAGGGAATTGTCAAGCAAGAAACAAGATTCAAGTCTAAATACCCTGCCAATTACACAACAGCAAAAATCAGGGAAGCTGCATTGTATCTTGGCTTTGATGTGCAAACACAGAATAACAAGGTGGAGAAAATCTAACATGTTTTATCTTTGAGTAGGATGTTTGGCATATAAACAATTTTCTTTGACACTAATGTGTTCATTTGATGCTGTCCCAAAGAAATATATTTTCTATTAGATGGTAATTATTTTTTTAGTTTTGTGCAAGTTTCTCTTCCTTTGAAAACTGCTTATTTTGAAGGAAGTTGGACATTATGAATATGTATCATTCTACCGGTTTAGATGACAATATATTTTGCTTGTGCTCAGATGAAACTACAAGGTGTGAAGGGTGGAAGAAAAGGTCATTTGCGTGTAGCAACAGAGGTATGGACATTGACAATCTAGATAATTGTATAAACATGTTCTACAGAATCAAGGATGACATCATAATGCATGTTACAAAAGAGTGGTACTCTTTTAACCGCAATTCATGCAACTCTTCGCAATTCAAAGCTTCATTTCAAAGTTGCCCCTAGCTTTGCCGGTCTTGACATTGTCGCTTATCGTGTTTATAATAGAGCATATTTATTTTCTTCATAATTTCTGAAAATTGAGTGCAACTTCTGCAGGTCTATGAAGTGGCTCCTTCCCTTTGCCTGGTTGAACTCCATAAAGTGGCAGGTGATACGCTGGAGTTTCATGAGGTGACATTCGTGTTCTTTCTCAGATGTTACAACCGGGAAGGATTTAATTTTTACTTAAAGTTGTTCAGTAGTAGATTCTTTCATAGCTGTTATTCTTCATTCCTTTTAGATTATTCTTTAGCTTCAGAGTGCAGATAGTCATTCACTCTTCTGAAGCTTTTGAACATTCTTTGAATTTGACGTCAATGTGGTGCGGATGGCTTTTTGGCAGTTTTATCAGAACCTTAGACCTGGGCTAAAAGATATCCTTTGGATGTCTGAAAAAGAGGCAGAAGAAAATAAACCCACTTGATTCCAGCTTGTAACAGTATGCTTTTGTCAACTACAGACTGTGGACTAGTTATAGAAAAGTTCTGACACGAAACCAAAGAAACCAGAACCTTTTGTAACTCTTAATTTTTATGTTTTTTTTTTTAAATGAATCTTTACGTTATTGAGTTTGAATGTCTCCAGCTTTGGGAACAGGATTACAGTTTGCTTACCAATTATAAGATATTTTGCACAGTTTTAGCGGACATTTCATTTTAGTGATCAATGGACAAATTCAGATTGCATGAAAATGATACCACTGTGTTTTTAAGGTTTGAAGCTTGTCTTTTCTTTCTTGAGGCTACAGAAGGTCAGTTTGAACATCGTTATTTAATCTCTTCTTTCTAACCTTGAAGATGCATTATATATTCATATTCAAGTTGATATGAGAATATATGCTGCAGAGTTTTGTGGTCAGATCTTTTAAGATTTTCTTCCATCTTACTAGGAGTTTTACCTTGTAATTTATACCTCGGAGATAGTATTCAGGAAGTGGGTGAGAGGATGTGAAATGCACTTTCTATATCTTGATCCTACTTTCTCCATTTTCATATTACATCTAGCTTTTGAAAGATTGGCCTGGAGTAGAAATCATGCCAAAGTCTTAACCGATTTAACTTACAAATTTCATCTAGCCTTAAAGTTTTAGAAGGTTTCTATATAAATGTACATGGATACCTACTAAATATTAGCTCTGTATAAAATGAGCTAAATATGAATTATCCAAATGTTGTTTTGAACTAATAGAAACTAAAGTGCTATCATTGTCCTAAATGAGACTTGAAAAGGTGTTAAATATGTTTGTCTATGTGCATTTTTGTTTTCTCCTGATGATCAACAAAAGGCCTAGATCAGACCCTTTGGCTTATACATTGTACAAGTTCAGTGCAAGCATTTCGGAGTTTTGAACCGACCTTCTAGTATCACATCCAAGCATTGCAGTTTTACCTCCTAGATCTGCACAGATAATAAGTCCAAATCATTCAAGCACAAAACCTAGGGCAAGTCATGGAAGTTCTACCCATTGTTATGTTAGTAGAACCTCCTTTCACTTTAGGTTAGCTCTCCTCTAATACAAGGGGGATTTCCCTAAGATTAAATCACAAATCTGTCTATTACCATAGATTTGAAAATCAAATTAGTGATTTGTGTTTTTGATGATCTTCTTTAGAATAAAAAGGTGAGAAGACGTGGAAGATCAAGTGCCTTGTCCTTTGGGAAAATGGATTCAAAGCAATGTGTTACTGCTCCATTTAGTAGATTGTTGAAGATTGTACAATCCACTATGGTCGGCACACAGGATGAAGGCCCACTGTTGCCTCAGCCTAGGTCCCTGCTTATTAAGTTTCAACTCCTGCCACAAAGCTATGGGAGGTTTTCCATAAGATACTCCAACCAACCAACTACAAGACCAGTGCCTTATAATGAGATCTAATTGGTTGGAGGAAAGGGTTTTTTTCACTGCTGTCCTGCGGCCTTAATGTAAAAAATGTCTGCAATATGGTTGCAACTAAACAAGCCTACAAGTACACTAGATTTTGATGAAATTTGTCAAATAGATAACATAAACTAATGTACTTGAAATATACTAACCAGGAAAAAAAATTATTCTATGATATGGTACCTAGTTAGGGGAGTTTTTGAAGAGTAATGCTTGCTGTCCTGTTTTACAAGGCTGCAAATCTGCAAATAAAACTCTAGCAATGAACAAATATACTCAAATTTGTGTGAGATATAGCATGTGAGTAGCCACTTTTGATGTATTTTAAATATCCTAATCAATTCTGGAAGTAATTCAATGATTCAACACTCAGTTAGGGAGGTTCCTTTATAAAGTTCCTTGCTGGCCTGTTTTTAACAGGGCTGTAAATTCTGCAAAAGATGTAGAAATCAATAAGTAAACCCTTTAATAAACCATCCAAAAGTACTGAAACACTTTTAGATTTTATATCAATGGGTGGGGAGGCTAAAAGTCTAAAGGATGGTCAATTTAGACCACCTTTAAGCCTTGCACCAACAGTGAAATAGAATTTCTAGCAAGCTGGAAATTCAATTTTAGAGTTCTTGGCATAAAAAACCCCTGGGTACACAACCCATAAATTTAACTCAATTTATATAAAAATTTTGAAGGGCTGAAATAAATGATTCTAGCCCACAAATTTAAAGTATCAACTATAAAATTGAATCTGAGCTAAAACAAGACAAACAAAATGTATTTGATATCTAATATCTTCTTGAGTACCATTTTGAGTGAAATCTGCACTCTAAAATTTTGCTACAACAATATATACTTGTAGATCTGCACACACAAAACTAGATATGCATGCGTAAAATATGCACAAAAACTCAAGGACATATATATCTATCCCTTGGTTAATATTTAAATTTAGGCTCTTTTCTCCAAGGGTTTATTAGCTAGAAAGATTGGAAAGTGGTTGTTTATTTTTTGAAATAAAATGGGGTTGAAGAGTGAGTTTTACGTTGCTTTCTTATCTTACCAGTTTGTAGAGTTGCAATCACAACTCTTCTTTTGTCCTTCCTATTTGGGACTTGTTATAAAATCTAGCAGGCTTGGTGCAAAGCCTCACTGGGTGGGGCTAGACCTTATGGAAACAAGAGAAAGGGTTTCCACTATTACCCCATCAACCTTTCTCTTACGCTTTAGTGGATTTAAACTGCAAGGGAGATCTCCCTAAATCACCTAGAAAGATATTCTAATGCTATGGCTCAAGATGATGAGTAAAAGGCCTATTGTTGGATAGAGTACTCGCAAGGCCTAAGACGACCTATGTATTCTATACTAGGGTTCAAATACTCTATGCTTAGACCAAAGAAATAGACTGCTATAAGTTAGGGCTTGTAAGATATGCAATGATGAGACATGCAATGTCATGTAGTAGCCTAATAAAAGATCTTTAAAATGAATTTAACAACGAAGGACCAAGATCTTCCAATAGAGACTAGGTTGAGACTAGGGAATTATTTATATGGTTGTTAGGTATGCATAAACAACAATAAAGAGAGTGATGTTAGTCTTATTTAAAAGGTATAGACCATGCAATATGTGATATTTTTCTTTTAAATAATTTATAGATGTGTTCCTAAATAATGGGCCACAAACCTTAAACTACACTTCTATGCATAAATATGCCCTAGAGACCCTAGTAGCTGCCCTAGCCATCTAAGAGAGAAAATAAAATGAATTTTTAGTAGATTTGATGGATGACCAACACACTCTAGATCAACACCTTATCCTACTAGAGTTTAATGGAGTCTTTAGGGAAAAAAATTCAAGGGAAGGAAATTGATGGAGTCAGGAGAATGCCTAGAGGAATCGACTTTCAAAACCCTAGCTATTTCCCTTGAGATAGGAGAAATTAAATATAGGATATTGCACATTAAGAGTTTCCCTATAGTTGTTAGAGAGAACAATTTTTGATGTAATAATAAAGAACAATTTCAACCATAATGAAGTATTTAGTCATGGAATAATAGAAACCTCACTTTAAACATTAAGCATGCAATATATCAATGATAAGAAAATAAACTTACAAAATTCTTCACAAAAGAAACTTCTTTCAATCCCAGAATAATGTCTCCATGCAAAAATCACATTCACGAGAAAGTTGCAAAAAATACTAGCTCACACTCTCTTAAAGAGTATAAGAATTCAAGGTGTGATATTGAATGAAATGAGTGGAGAGTCTCTATTTATATGAGACTTAACTCTCTCATTATCACAAAAATACAAGAAGCCCTATTAACAAGGTTCCTCTAAGTGTTGCACAATACAAAAATTATGATGTAGATTTGCATCTGCTCATGAAGTTTTAATCAAAATCACAAGACACAAACGTACTCTACTGCTATGCAGAATTCAATTCACAATTTAGAACATCAGTCACAAACATGTAGTGAGATATAACACACATGCACATAATATTTTTTCCAAGGGAAATCAATCTGCTAAAAACACCTTGCTTGCTTGCATTAATATGATGAATATGTTGATTTGGGGTAGCATCAGATGTGCTCTAGCCATGAAAATTGGTGGAGAGGCTGAAGCACATGAGATCTCCAAGACCCAGAAATGATTTGGATAGATTGTACCCGGCTTGGGAGATATTAAAATAATTAATATTTTTAGTGGAGTTCCTAAGTCTAAACTTAGGAAAAATAAAACATTAATGGGTATTAATATAAAACTGGGTTAGAAGGTTCCAAAAGTCATGGATAAAGCCAAATCTAATCTTAGTCATTGATTAGAGATTTAATCTCCGTTGTTGAAGGACCAATAGGAAAAATATAAGAGGAGACTTGAGGGTCAGTTGGAGGACACACCAGCGTGATCGGTCATTCATTTTGCTAGAGTGGGGTTGCTAAATAAAGTTGAATTAATGATCAATAGCAAGGGGCAGTGAGTACTGGGCAAAGAGGCAGAGACAGTGCCAAGAGACCAGCGTAAAAGCAGGGAGCGAGAGCAACAGCTAGAATAGGCCACACAAAGCCCAAGGGGACTGCGTCATCCATGCAAAAGGCAGAAGGAGTGACACAGAGGGTCCAAGACGCTGCACAATGCCTCAGAGGGCTGACGCAAAGAGGTTTGACGTTGATGTAGTGCAACAAGAGGCTGACACAGAGGCTAGAAGGGCCAGCGCAGAGCTTCCGAGTCGCTGGAGAGGATTTTGTGGGACAAGTTTTTTGAATACCTGTTTCTGAATGAAGAGGTATTGCTGCCGTGTATTTTTCTCTGTCGGGTGAGTTGGTTAGGAACCCAGTTGTACTCAAGGAAATACTGCATAATAATAAACCCTTAGAATAATTGCACCGGTTTTCCTGCATTGGGTTTTTCTGGGGACATTTGTCCAAAAATAACGGTGTCACTTGTGTGTTTGTTTTCTTTCAGCTGATAATCTGTAGATATTGTGATTGTATTGTGTTTATTTCGGTATTTAAATGTTTTAAATAACTTGTTCAAAATTTACAAGTAGAAGAAATAAACCAACAGAATACAAATTAATTTTCTAACAAATAGACTTAAAAAATTTAACAGAATATAGATGTTACAATTTCTTTGCTCAACTGAGAAGCTCTGACTAACCTATCTTTCTGCTCGCTGAGAAGCTCTGACCCAAACTTAGTCAATTTTTGCCTTTGTTTGAGCCCCTATTTCCTTGCGCAATTCCTTGAGAAATTAGGCCTCTATTATTTAGGAATTTCCTCCAAAATGATCGCGCGATTCCCAAGGTTGATCATTTGATTGCATGCAACACTTGTACACTCAAGACTAGTCTACAACTAATGTTACACTGCTTTGGAATCTCCACCATAGTTGGGAAACTCAAATTCTCTGCATGCACTAACTATTTTAGGTTGATTGATCAGTTAACTGGATAATCACTGAGTTTGACTAAAGTTTCACTGCACAATTGACCTTCCACTAGTTCCTCCAATAGTTGGAATTAGTTTAACTGAAAATAACGTGAGAGAATTGACCTTGATTGCTACAAATTAGCAATGACACATGTTGGGTAATTTAATTGTCAGTTAAATTACTTGTCATTAAATTGTCAAACCCGGGGTTCGTGAAATTGCGAAGTACACTTGCACAATATATGCTAGGAATCAACTTTCAATTAAGAGTGAATTAACCTGTTGAAATGATGGCAAACATATTCATGAAAAATGTCTAAGATGAGTATGCATACACTTATTTTTTCAAAAGTCTCAAATTCAAAACTTGGAAAACAATCTTTTAATCTGAGAAATTGAAATGACAATTGACATGAAAGTAAACTTACTCTATTGACATGAAAATAAATCTATTCTAATGACATGAAAGTAAATCTACTTTACCAACATGAAATTAAATTTTTTCTAATGACTTGAAAGTAAATTTAATCTAGAAAGCAACAAATCCTATACTAAGAAAGCATTGAATTTTTAAACTATGAAATTTAAAGGCAACCTATTCTGAAAGCAATGAGAGATCAATTGAAAATACTAATGTGTGCATTGTCAAATTAGAAACATTCATGAGTATCTTTCAAACAAATTGAAAAGTAATGAATCTATGAAATGAGAGCAATAACACTAAACCTGCAAAAAAAAAAAATGGAATGAGCACAAAAGAATGTAAATAATGCATCTAATTAAAAGACTTAAAATGAACATAAAGAAACTAAAACAAATTAAAACATTAGAATACATCTCTTACTCATTAGGTGGTCACTACCAAAGTGCATGAGAGGTGGAAAGTTTAGAAAAATATTGATCAAACACCAAATGAAGTCACAACCATATCAAAGTGAACTAGAATGGTATTCGTTACATCAATCATAAGCATAGTGCCAATCCTTAACATCCAAAATTCTACATTGAATCACAAGCATAGCTCCCAACCTTTTCACATTCTTTTGGGAGGAGAAGGCTTTCCTATTTATACAAAAACTAAGTTAAGTAATTCATAAATGTAGATCCACAAATATCTCATGTGGTTACAACCTTGTGTTGACATTTGGCAATTAACATATCTTCATATCCTCTCACAAATTTCTCCTAGCTTTGATAGGAGACACTTATGAAAATTACCATGATCTTTCTCCATGAATTGTGCTTGACCAATGATCTCAAATCTTCAAGAGTTTGAAGAGGAAATTCGAATTTGAGTCTTGGAGGCCAAATATTATTGTCTTGGAATCTTCAAATATGCCTACACATGTCACAAAATTCATCAAACTTTTATATATAATTGAATACATGTTAATTTTCTAATATTTAACGATAAATTAACTCAACATACCAAAATAAATGTATTGGAAAATACTGTCTAAACCCATATTTAATTATGCAAATGGTCTTAGTGCATGGTTGTGGAGCTACGGAATATGGTAAATTCTGAAGCAAAGTGAAAGAAAGGAGGGTGAAATGAATGACATTTTGGAGACCTAACAACGTGCTTAACTAAACTCTAACTCCTCCAACTTGAATTTACTGAGTAATTTGGGTAACACAAGCCATGTTAGATAAGTTAACTGCATCCAAGTTGTCTGCTGATGTGGAAATTAGAATTTTCTCAGTTTAATAAAGGTAAAATCAAATTGATAATTTCTTGCTGCATTTTTCAACACTCCTCAGCAAGAAATGGATTATCAACCACCCCTATATTGCACTTGTGGAACTCGAACTTCCCTCTTGACAAGGTCTTTGTCAAAATATCAACATCTTGTTCCTTTGTCGGAATGCATTATAGCAACATTATCTGCCTCTACACAGTTTCGTATATGGTGATACTATATATCTATATGCTTTGATTGATCGTGAAATACAAGATTCCTAGAGAGCTTAATGCAACTCTGATTATCACAATAGATCACAGTTAGATCCATCATCTGACCAAACATTCCCACAAGTTTCTTTCTCATCCAAATCACCTCACATGTTGCTCGACTTGTAGCCATGTATTCTGCTTCTGCTGAGCTGGGTGCCACAGATCTTTGCTTCCTACTATACCAAGAAATCGCTGTAAACCCAACACTGAAAATTCCACTTGATGTACTCTTTCAGTTTGATGGGCTCCTTGCCCAATGTGCATCTGTGAAGCCACACAACTTCACTCCCTCTGTCCTTTTGTACCATAGTCCAAACTGAGTAGTGCCTCTGAGGTACCGTAAAACATGCTTTGTGACCTTCCAAAATAATTTGGTTGGCCTAACCATAGCTTGGCACGACTGGGTGACTTCATTACACATATATGGTCGTGTGTTCACAAGATACATTAGTGAACCCACTAGCTGCCAATAAATGGTAGCATCCACTTCTTCACCTGAAGTGGCATCCTCCTTCCTCTAGTTGGTCGCTAGAGGTGTCTCCATGGGTTTGCATCTCTCCATACGGAACTTCTGTAGTATCTCATTTGCATACTTTCCTTGAGAGACAAACAATTCCCCATCGCTTTGCCATATTTCCAACCCAAGGAAGTGGTGCATGAGTCCATTGTCCTTCATTTCAAATTCCCTTGCAAGGTCCTTGGAAGATTTGATCAGTTGCTCATCACTAGTTAAAATCAAATCATCAACATACAAGACAATAATAAGCAATTTACTTTCTACCAAGATATGATAGAGTTTTGCATCCGCTTCAATTTTGGTGAAGCCCAAATCGATGAGATAACTGTCGATCTTGATGTACCAAGCACGAGGTGCTTGTTTGAGACCGTGCAACACTCGCTTGAGTCTGCACACGAGACTTCTGATCAAATGTCTCAAAACCTTCTGGTTGCTCGATGCACACTTCCTCCTCAATAACCCCATTGAGGAATCCCTTTTTTACATCCATCTAGTGGATCTTCCACTGCATCTGCGCAGCCAAAGCAAGATCTGATCTAATGGATGAGTACCTTGCTACAGGAGCAAAGGTCTCCTCATAGTCAACTGCCTCAACTTGAGAGTACCCCTTGGCCACAAATATGGCCTTATACTTCTCTATGCTTCCGTCTGCTACATGCTTAACCTTGAAGATCCATCTCAAACCCACAATTGATTTATTTGCTAGTTTTGGGACCAGTTCCCAAACACTGATCTTTATAATGGATTCGTATTCCTCCGCCATTGCATCAACCCATACATGTTTCTCTTCTGCTTCCTCGAAAGAGGATGTCTCAATCTCTACAAGCTCAGTCATCAGAGCCATGTAGTTAGTGTACAATTAGGTGACCTCCTCTGTCTGTGCAAATTTGAAGGAACTCCCACATTCTCCCTCACATCTTGCACAATTCTATCAGCTTCCTTGGTTCTTTTCCTGCCTTCTCTGGATGGTTATGCTTGAGTGGATGTCTCCACTCTCTACTCCTCTACTTGTGGCTACGCCACAGCTTCCTAAGGCTCCTCCTTTGGAGCTAAAAGCTCCTCTTCTTGTGGGATCTAAAGCTCCCTCTCAAGAGGGCACCGCATCACTTCAAATTTTACATCCCTTCACACAACTGTCATTTTTAGGGATGGAAAGTACACATGGTAGTTGTGGGGAGTTTCTGTGTAATCCACAAATACCCCCAATTTTTCGGTCAGCTGAAGCTTCTTCCTTGATTCTGTGGAAACATGCTAGTAAACAAAGGCTCCAAAAATCTGGAAGTGCGACACATCCAACTTTCTCCCTGAGAAAGCCTCCTTTGGTGTAATCATGCCCAGAATATGTTGACTCCGGTTTTGCAAATAGACTGTTGCGTTGCATTCTTAAGCCCACAAATGTAGAGGTAGGCCTTAGTCATGCAACATCGCCCTCGTTGCTCCCATAATGCTATGGTTCTTTCTCTCTGCCACCCCATTTTGCTGTGGGTTGTGAGGTGTTGTCAAGTCTCATCAAATGCCTTCTTTTGCACATAAATTTTTAAATTCATTCGACACATACTCACCTCCATTATCGCTCTTGAGAGCCTTCATCTTCTTGCTGGTTTCTTTCTCAACCAGCACCTTGAATTCTATGAACTTGGAGAATGTCTCATCTTTTTTCCACATGAAGAAGATCCAACACTTCCGTGAGAAGTCATCAATAAAAATGAAAAAGATATTTGTTTGGTAGTGGAGGCTCTTAAGAAAGGTCCACAAACATCAGAGTGGATCCTTTCTAGGATTGCATGTGCTTTGCTCTCCCGATCATGGAATGTGGATTTTGCACACTTTCCCAAGGTACATCCTTTACATACATCTTGCTGCTCAAGTGCTCCTTTGGGGAGGCCAGTGGTTATTCGCTGCATAATCTTCAAGGCACCATGATGCAAATGGCCAAGTCTTCTGTGCCAAAGTTCACCGGCATCGCGACCCTACACTTTCTCTACCTTAGTGCTTAATGCAACACAATATTATACATCTAGCTTCTACAGGTTCTTCACACGAACCCCGATTTTCTTCACTTGTCCCACTACTATGTGTCTCAGGAATGCTTTTCCTCAGCTGAAGATCACATCATAACCACGATCATCCAAAAATGCAATAGAGATGAGAATTTTCTTTACGTATGGAACGAACATGACATCCTTGAGTTTGAGAGTGGAGCACGATTCCCTTTGAAAAGTGACTATACCAATCCTAGTCGTTTTGTACCTTCCATCGTCCCCTAGCTCAATGTGCATCTACAAATCTTTCTCCTCCAGTTCACTAAAAAAGTCTCTACACCCTGTCATGTGGAACGAGGCACCAAATTCCAGGTACCACACGCTCCCCATCATTGTGTTGGCCATGCATGCAATAAGGGTAAAGTCAAGCTTAAACTGTGAAGCCAAGGCTTCACCTACTCCTCCTGAGGTCTTCTTGTTTGCCTTTTTGTGTGGACACTTCGTGGCATAACGCTTGAATTCATGACAATGGAAGCATTTAATTTTGGACAAATCTTTCTTCTTGCCCTCTTGGATGGATTTTGGTTTGGTTTGAGATTTCTTCCCTTTTCCTTTCTTCGTCTTTCCAACTAATGAAAAGTTTTCTTCATCCTCGCCCTTGGATGAAGTTCCATCTCTGGTATTCAGCGTTATTTCTGTTGAGAAATCTAGGGCATCAATAGTTAGGTGATTTCTCTTAATTAGAAACTGCTTGTGAGTGATTTTTACAACTTTAGATTAGGATGTTCTTCTACTTAAATTATTAGTGTTCTTTTTCATCAAACAACTACCGATGCATGAACATGAATAAACAAGAGACACAAAATGTAGGCTATTAGCCAAGGCCAAAACCTCTCACTCTTTGAAAGGAAAACCCGCACAAATTCTTCTTATAGAGATTCCAATTGACGAATGCCAAGACCCTTGACCTATTAGCCACTCCAAGACCAAGACACAAGTCCTATTGACAATCAACCTTCTTCTTGAATTTGCTTCCGCTTTGACCTTCTTAGCATCGAGACATTGTCACCACCAATATCTTATCATTGTCTTCACATTGAGATCTCCTTTACTGTGAGAGCTCCTCACTGTCATACTACATAGACCTTACTTATGTGATGGCACCGAGACTCTTCTAGAGATAGCACCGAGACCTTTGAGACAAAACTGATATATGTCATTTACTATGGCACTGAGACCTATCCGAGTTCACTTTACGAAATGCTCGTCACTGTAACCTTGATCCGAATTACAAAGGTAATCCTTGACTCTTCACCGAATTGAAGTCTCCTAACCGAACTGTGTTTCTCTTCCTCTCTGAAATGGCCATTCGAATCCCAGAACTAATCCGAACTTCTGTGTATGTGTTTAGCCCATAAGAAAGGTCCTCGATGTCCCTTCATCACTTCTCCGAGTTCCATGCGAATTTGTCTCTGTACTATAGATCCGAACTTATCTCTGTCTTGTCCACCCAAAATCTTAGAGGGATCTCCAAGTTGTTGACTGTGGAAATGTGAAGACCCTACGCTTATATATATAGTAGTCTGTCCCATAAATAAGCCGACCTATAAATCCGAATAGGTGTGTCTCCATAAGGTGAGCTGACATGAGTTCTTTCATTTCATTTGAAGCCGACATGAATAAGAGAATTTGTGCTCGTCTTTGGAGGGCTACTAGACTATTATATGGACTCATATACATTTGTAATATCCCCAAGATGAGTTCTTCATACATGACATTATTCTTTGACTTTAATGACAAATCCTAAAGGCTCTCAATGGGATCCATCTAAAAATAAAATCTCTTGCTCATGAAACCCATGAAGCAAGCATTACAATAATAATTTTATTTTCTTCTTTTCATCAGCTACAAAAATCACAATTACATATTATGAAGACCGAACCTAGTTACACTTTTCAACATTCCCTCTTAACTAGGGAGGTATTCATAATGGTACTTGGTCATTCTCAATCTGAAGAGTTTCTCATAAGAAGAATAAGATTGGTAACCCATTTGGTTAGAATCATATCAACCTGCATTGTTACATAGCAAGGCCTTGACTAACAACTCTATCTCTTCACAAGATCTGAGCTCAACGCTGATGAGACCAATGATTTATAAACACTCTCATCATTGTCTCTCTCGTAACATATCCCACCCAGGTTCTTAGGGTGTGTTCCATCAGGCTTATTCTTATCTTGGATTTCCCAATCCTCAAAGAATATTGGTCCTCTACGACTAATCTTATCTTGGATGCCCTATCTCATCTTTAAAGAGCATCAGGTGCCAAATAAATACCCAATCCTCCATTTTGTCTTCCCATGTGAAGACCAGAATGATGTGTTTATCCCTCCCTCTCAATTAGGGAGGACATATCTATTCCTATAAAGGAATGTACTCATTCCTACAGAAGGAATGTACCTAAGCTCCCTCTTGGCTTAGGGATTTCCAAGTTTTTTCCAAGTAAGAAACTTGTTTTCAAGCTCCCTCTTAATTAGGGACCTACAACAACTCCTCAAGTGGAGACAATGGGACACCCAACTGCTTGAAGAACTCCCTCCTTCAATGTCATGAATTTATTCTTCATTATGGAGTCTTCATCTTTTGGGACTTCTTCATAGGGCACAAACCATCCATCACTTTCATCCATGAGTCAGTCATGTCATCATTCCTTTCATCAGAAAGTGATCCATCAATTTACATCTGGTCTTACTTCATGTCACGCTGCCTTCTTCATGCCATATTTTCCGCAAGGATCTCACATCCTTCTATATGGTCCTCTTGGAAGACATTCACAGTTCTTCCCTTGGTAGTCCTACATAAGCCCATCCAGATATTTGTTCAAAATAAGAAATCAACACTTAAATCAAATTACCTTTGTGATGGTCTTTTATCATGACATCTTCCAGTTTGCATCAACATCTTGCATACATATTGACATATCTCCCAAAGATATCCATTGTCAAGGGTCTCCATCTTTTTCAGACTTCCATCAAAGTCTTCATATCTTTGATGGAGATATCCCAATCAATTCTTCTTGGTCTTCTGGATGTTGATTTCCTTTACCATGATTGTATATCTCACAAACTCTTCCTTCCTTTCTTCACACATTTTATTCCCAGGCTCTTCCGATCAGAGTTCCTCAATTGTAGTCAACCACCTCATACTTCATATGATGACATATTATGTTGATTTGATCTAGTGTGACCCATGCATTCCAACATCCTTTCATGGAAGGAGATTCCTTTGCATTGATCACGCTTCACAAGATAGAGCAGTGATCCATGCTACCTGCAACCATACAACATGACTTTATAATATTGAATACAAGCATACATACCTCATTTACCTTTAGGTCATCTAGGTTTCTTTCAACAACTTCCTTGATTGAAAATAGCTTCAACCCCTTGATCTGCTTCATTTCTTATGTCATCATAACATCATCCCATGAATTTCGCAAGTTGGAATTCCTGATGAAACATTGCTTCCTCTCTAGATTGGTGAACCTTTCGATGAAGATTCCATCAAAGAATCTTGAGGATCTTGTATATCCCTATCCAATAGATGTCACCTTTTGATGTATGATGAGCCTTGCCCTGGATGACTTATTCCTTTCCTTAAGTTGACAATGAGGTTCCCAAGAGCTATATCCTTCATAGTTGACTATCAGACATTCTTCATGTTTCTTATTGTGATGTCATGAGATCTTCCTTCTAATTCTTTTCCTCTTCTTTGGACTTCCTTCTTTCAGCTTCCTCCACTTTTTGGTGAAATGGACTTCTCTATCTTCCTTGTTATTTCCCTTCTTAAGATTAAGACAATCTTTCCTGTGATGGTCATAGCATTGATTCTTATCTATGTTCTTCTTTCCTTTCGACAAATGTCTAAATACTTCTTTCCCTCAACCTGTCTTCCCCTATCTTGCATACAAACCACAAGTTGTTAAATGGATAACTTTCTTATCCTCATACACATTTGTTACCTTTTTCATTAGTTAGTGCATTTAGAACAATGAGGATTATCTACTTATACGATATCATCTTTCCCAGATCTTGCAGTTGAGATCTTGTAGTTAAGATATCCCTTCATTCTTAGATTCCTTCAATTTGTGTAGATCAGATCTAAGTTATATGACCTTTCTAATCGCCTATTCAGAGAATAGTTCGACCATCTTATCATATATCTCTTTTGATGTCTCCAATTCTGCTAAATGAGGGAACCTTTGACTGATTTTATAAGAATCCCTTGAGCCCTTTGATCCCTTTCTATGTATTCATGGGAGACTTTTCCATTGATATGATCAATGACTTCACTTTGTTTGAGGACTATGTTTATCCCCCTTTTCCATGCAAGGAAGTTCAATGATCCAACCAACTTATATATCTCCTTGCAAAACGAAGTCATTTTACAAGATTTAGATGATAGAATAAAGATACTTGTTAAGTGAAATATTCAACTTGATTTCTTTGTTGATGATGATCAATGAAGATGACTTGTTGCTTCTCGGATGATCCTTTTTAAGGATAAGGAGGTCCTTGCTTCAACGAGGGGGATACTGCCTCCTTTTGGATGACCTTCTTCCAAATGAAATCCTTGCCTCAATAAAGAGAATATTTCCCTTTTTATGACAATGCCTTTCGATCTAGCCTTTTATGGATGAACAACCTTCAAGATACTTCAACTTCAAGATGATTGAGATTGGATCCCAGGAATGCTTCTTAGGGTTTCAACTTTCTCCAAGATGATATGATCTTTGTTCTTAAAGTGCTTCTCTTAGATGTCTATACTTTGGTCTACCTTGATTTTTAGATCTCTTGATGAGGGTATTTGTGGTCTTTTGACGATGACTGGATCCAACACTTTTGTTAGTGTAGACTTCTGGTTGCCTTGATTTGATTGACGAAGTAAACTTTATTTTTTGATCTAGGGATTGATTCTTCAATGTAGGTATTTGAACTTTCGCTTTGATATCCTTCAACTTGCTTTGATGCCATTCTTGAAACTCGATCCTTGAATGACTCTTTGATTAGATGCCCTTCCTTAACTATCACCTTGGCTCTGATACCATGTTGAGAAATCTAGGGCATCAATAGTTAGGTGATTTCTCTTAATTAGTACCTGCTTTTGAATTTTCTTTACAACTTTAGATTAGGATCTTCTTCTACTTATATTATTAGTGTTCTTCTTCATTAATCAACTACCAATGCATGAACATGAATAGACAAGAGACATAAAATGTAGGCTATCATCCAAGGCCAAAACCTCTCACTCTTTGTGAAGAAAACCCGCACAAATTCTTCTTATAGAGATTCCAATTGACGAATACCAATACCCTTGACCTATTAGCCACTCCAAGACCAAGACACAAGTTCTCTTGAAAATCAACCTTCTTCTTGACTCCTCTTCCACTTTGACCTTCTTAGCATTGAGACATTGTCACCACCGAGATCTTATCATTGTCTTCACATTGATATCTCCTTTACTATGAGACCTCCTCACTGTCATACTACAAAGACCTTACTTCTGTGATGACACTGAGATTTCTTCCTGAGTTGACACTGAGATTTCTTCCTGAGTTGAGAACCGAGACCTTTGAGACAACATTGATATATGTCCTTTAATATGGCACCGAGACCTATCTGAGTCCCCTTCCCGAAATCTAAATTACAAGGGTAATCCTTAACTATTCACCGAATTGAAGTCTCCTAATCGAAGTGTGTTTCTCGTCCTCTCTGAAATGGTCATCTGAATCTTAGAGCTAATCCGAACTTCTTTGTATGTGATTAGCCCATAAGAAAGGTCCTCATTGTCCCTTCATCACTTCTCCGAGTTCCATCCGAACTTGTCCCTGTACTTTTGAACTTGTCTCTGTCTTGTTCACCCGAAATCTTAGAGGGATCTCTGAACTGTTGACTGTGGAAATGTGAATACCCTACGCTCATATATATAGTAGTTTGTCCCATAAATAAGCTGACCTATAAATCCGAATATGTGTCTCCATAAGGTGAGCCGACATGAGTTCTTTCATTTCATTTTGAAGTCGACATGAATAAGAGAATTTGTGCTTGTCTATGGAGGGCTACTAGACTATTCTATTGACTCATATACATTTGTAATATCCCCAAGATGAGTTATTCATACATGACATTGACTCTTTGACTTTAATGACAAATCCTAGACGCTGTCAATGGGAGCCATCTAAAACTAAAATCTCTTGCTCATGAAACCCATGAAGCAAGCATTACAATAATAATTTTATTTTCTTCTTTTCATCATTTATAATATCACAATTACATGTCAATATGAAGACTGAACCTAGCTACACTTTTCAACAATTTCTTCATGTGCCAAATCAGACCATAAGCGTTCCCAATTCAATAGTTTCTCCCTTCCATTCATCGAATCTTGGTAGCTATGCCAACTTTTTGGAAGGCCTAGAAGGGCTCGGCTTACCAAATCATCATCTGAAACAATGACACCAACTCTTGCAAGTTCATCATGAACTTGTGTGAAGCTACTCAAATATTGCGAGATAGTGTCATTCTTTTGCATCTTGATATTTCAAAGTTTATTCTTGAGCACCAGCTTCTTGTGATCACTATTATTCTGGAATAGATTTGTCAGTGCCTGCCACATTGCATAAGGAGTTTCTTTCCCATGGAGATTGGTGACAATGTGGTCTCATACTCTCTCCAATATTATTCTCCTCTCCTTGGCCATATATTTCTTCCACTGAGTAAGGTTCTTGACATCCGATTCTGTTGGTTTTGCAACATCTCTCTTGATGTATTCTAGCAATCCACTGTCATCCAATACCATCTCCATGCGATGAAATTAGAGGTGTTTTCCAAGGCATACTCTAGCCTCAACCTATTGAAATTCATCTTCTCAGCTCTGAAGAGATCCTGCTACATTGAACTGCAAATTCGAACCTCGTGAGAAACAACTTTGAAATTCCTACTCTAATGTGAATCATGCTTTTATACCATGTAGAAATTATGATGTAGATTTGCAAATGCTCATGAAGTTTTAATCAAAATCACAAGACACAAACCTACTCTACCGCTCTGCGGAATTCAATTCACAATTTAGAACATCAATCACAAACATGCAATGAGAAATAACACGCATGCACGAAATATTTTTTCTAGGGGAAAGAAATTTGCTAAAACCCCCTTTCCTGCTTCCATTAATATGATGAATATAGATGTATTACAATTTCTTTCATTAGGGAAATTTTGAGGTCTAAAATGGGCCTCCTAAGGAAATTATAAAATAATAGTGGAAATAATAAAATAAGATTAGATTACATCATCAAATTTTAGAGGGAGAAGAAAAAAAAATGCAACTCATATTTTCAACTTATCTCCCTATGGGTTTACTCAAATTTTGAGCGACAACACTCCTTGGATGTAGAATTTTATTCCTCATCCAAGGAGTACCCATGATGCATACTTTTGATAGACCCTACTACATGAAAAATGAGAAATACATGAAAAACATGATTGCAATCACATTTTTTCATGTATTTCTCATTTTTCGTATAGAAAGGTCCATCAAAAGTATGAAACATGAGCACTTCTTAGATGAGAAATTAAATTTTGCATCCAATGAGTACTCCTGCTCGAAATTTGAGTAAAACATTAGGGAGATATGTTGCAAATACGAGTTGAAAAAGTACTTTTATTATTTTTTAATCATTTTACTTTTTTACTCCAAAAATGGTGAATCACCCCCCATGGTTGACATCATCATCTTGAGTCCTATTGGTTATTATAAATTTTATTTTGGTTGTACAATTTTCTTAGGAGGCCCATTTTAGACCTCAAGATTCCCCTAATGGCTCAATTGACCACAACCTACAAGTAAATAACCTATCTCTCTTCTCACTGAGAAGCTCTGACCCAAACTTAGTTAATGTTGCCTATGCTTGAGCCCCTATTTCCTTGCATAATTCCTTGAGAAATTAGTCCCCTATTATTTAGGAATTTCCTCCAAAATGATTGCGCAATTCCCAAGGTTGATCATCTGATTGCATGCAACACCTATACACTCAAGACTAGTCTACAACCGATGTTACACTACCTTGGAATCTCCACCACAACTGGGGAACTCGAATTTTCTGCATGCATTAGCTATTTTGGGTTTATTGATCAGTTAACTAAATGATCACTGAGTTTGATTGAAGTCCCACTACACAACTGACCATCCCCTAGTTCCTCCAACAGTTGGAACTAGTTTCATTGAAAACAACTTGAGATAATTGATCTTGATTATTACAAATTAGCAATCACACATGCTTAACTGAATTCTAACTCCTCCAAATCGAATTTACTGAGTAAGCCGGGTGACACAAGCCATGTCACACAAGTTAATTTCATCCAAGTTGTCAGCTGATGTGGAAATTCGAATTTTCTCAATTTAATCAAGGCAAAATCAAATTGAGAATTTATTGTTGCATTTTTCAACTGATAAGGTAGAGGTTACAAGCCAATTTCATAGCTCCAAAACATAACAAAAATTCCATAAATGCCAATGTGTGGCAGAAAATCCTCCTCCAGCATGACAACATCCTCCAAATGAGCTCTAAATGCCACAAAAAAGTGTCATGTGGGCCAATCAGTGCTCTATATGTGAAAATGTATCTTCTAGATCATGGACATGCCTCTAATTTTCCTCTATGCTAACACGTCATCTCCATGGTGCCTAACGTCAACCTCCAAAGGGAATGAAGGGTGACGTGACACTCTCTCACTCAAGCATTGGGGATCCAAAATAATGTGCAAGACTCGCCCTCTCATCACTAGGATGATGATCATCATTCATGCTCCAAACAAGTGATGCCCATCAAACATTGTTAGGAACAACCTGGGGCATCCTACTTCCACTAGGCACACCATCAATATCTCCAACAACAAGATTCATGGGCTCAATGAGTTGAATTTTTAGCTATAGTAGGTCTTCATAATTAATATTTTAGCCCTTGAATTATGTAAGACATGTTCTTCATGTCACTTTTATTTTAGCCCTTGAAATATAATTAATATAAGACATTTTCTTCATGTTAGTTGCAAAAGAGAAAAAAAATTGAATTTCAAAAGTGGAATTTCTGGCTCCAAATGACAAGTCAACCCTCGAAAAGATGAAGTCGGCCCCAGTGAAGGGACACACCCATTCAGGCTCTTGAAATGCCTATATATAGGCTATTCCTTCTCCTCAACAGAGAAAGAATTAAGATCACCTTTGAGGTAGATTTCAAACCATCTGAGGCAGAGAAGAAGACGAATATGAGGCATAATATAATGCAGATTTGAGGTAGAGAATATGGCGGATTTGAGACAGAGACCTGAGTCGGAATTTCTAGGCAAAACTTGAGCAACAGGACTGAGATTCTTGGGCACAATAGGAGGTGAAAATTTGACCCTAACAGATCAAACTAGGCCAAGTTCATTGGGCAACAATTTGACTTGTCTAAAGGGTAGTTTGACTAGGTGTGACTAGAGCTATGCTTCTAGTCAATTTGACTTTGACTTAGATGTATCTTTGTTGAACTTAATAATTTCTCCAGGAAAAGGTTGTTGGCTTTTTCCCCATGTGGGTTTTCCCAGGGTAAAATGTTTGTGTTCTTGTTTTGATGTCTCCTTATGATCCTATTGTCAATTTTTGTTTTACTGTGGAAGATCTTATATGTAATTTCTTAATGATGAATGCCAATTTAAGAGGATTTAAAGTCAAAATCATTAGAAGTAATTATCAATTAGAAGACCTCTGAAAAATCAACATGGTATCAGAGCATGGGTGAAAGAGTAGCCTTGCAAGTCTTGAAGAATACAAGAAGAATCCTTAGTCATCTAAGTTTTACCTAGAATTAATCAAGCTATCTTTCTAATGGTTAAAGTAAATTCAAGCCTCTATCTCTCTTTGAAGAAAGACCAAAAATATCTAAAGCCTTAGACCCAATCTCAGGAAGGTCGAAGGTCTATTTGAGGGCCTCAGTGACCAACAAGTCTAACTGAAAAACCTTAGAGCTATCTCAGTCATGTCGAAAGGCCTCAATCTGAAAAATCGTAGGGTTATTGTAGAGGTATGAGGAGCCTAAATGTCGTCATCTGAATGAGCTATAGGATGATTTCACAAGGCCAAAAAATCTTAGGAGCTGAACATATAGGCCACAAACCTAGAAATACCTAAGAAGCCTCACAATCTTGAAAATTCTAAACCATAATGATGAACAAAGATTGCAAATAATAGTTTCCATTGTTTAAAGGAGATAAAGCTTAGAATTATGGGCTTTATACATTGATGTCTTATGATGTGAATTCATGTTCAAATGTTGAGTTCATTCTTTTTATATAATAATTAAAAAGGGCATTCTTAAAAAGGTCGAGAACCTCTGTTCTATGATTAGAAGAAAGCCTAATCTTATGAAGCCTTAAGTTCTGAAGGGTTCAAAGTACCTTACTACCACAATATATAAAAATGTTGCATACCAAGTCACATAATCAGTCTAAAGACAAATTGCTTCAATTCTACGGGGTATTAGAAGTCAAGAAAATCAATATGCAATCACAATCCAAGATGCTTGGATGCTCATGCTAGAATATACTCTTTGCGCATTAAAGAAATAAAGAGAAGTTCCAAACCAATATGGTTATTTGAAGTTTCTAGAACCATGGCTAATTCATACTTCGATGAAATAATTTATTTCTCAAAATGTATCTTTGGTATCTACTTTGATAAGTTGATTAATAGTATTAACAAAGGTTAATTTTTCACATTGTCCAATGCTGTAACAATCACTTTAACAACTTCTTTTAGTAGCAATCACTTTTCCGATTTATTTCAATACCCCAATAACATTAAGAAATTGTAGATAGAATAATAAGAAATATGCAAAATAGAAGATAGCCAAGATCAATGAGATGTGAAGATTTAGGTCAAAGATCAGGGGAAAACCCCACAAGGGGGGAAACCCAACCATATTCTTCTATTAGACATTCATCGAATATTCAACAAACGTACATAGTCCAAGTACATTCATCAACAAGTCAAAGGTCACAACCTTGACTATCCAGGTCAACAATTCAATATCCAATCAATGATGAGACAAAAATTCAAATATGGTCAAAGTGTCGATCCTACAATTTTCGACCTTTTCAAGTATAGGCAATAGTAGTTAATGAAAACCCTAACCGGTCAAATTCATGTTGGATCAGGTGCACAGCAAGTAACTTAAACGCACAGCAGAAGCAAGCACATAAACACAAGAATTAACGTGGTTCACCCAACCAATCTGGGCTACGTCCACCAAACATAGGCATCAGGAAGATATTAAAAAAAAAATTGGAGATTACATCAAGAAATCCTCACACACTCTTAGCAAATCATCCGAATGATTGCCTGTTATATAGCATAGAGAATCTAACAGCCTCATAACTCCCTCACATCAAATATAGGAGGCATTAACTCCCTCCCTACAACCTGGAGCTAATCTAGGAACTGAATCCCTATTGTTGTCATCCTTCAGAGATTTCTGCCTGTTTGACTCAAACAGAAAATCTCAACAATCTCCACCTTGACAACAATTCGCCTGATGCCCTGTTATTATTATTTTATCTTTTCTGCAAGCCAAGAGAAGCCAAACACCAGCGTAGCTTCTCCAACAAAACTGGTTTCGTGAACATGTCTGCACAGTTCTCCTTTGTATGCACCTTTTCAAGAGAGACTCCCCTTTCAGTGATAACCTGTCTTACAAAATGGTACATAATTGGAATATGCTTTGATTTACTATGATAGGCCGGATTCTTAGCCAAATGTATTGCACTTTGACTATCACAAAGTAACTTGATGTTGTCCTGTAACCTACCAAACTCACCAAGCAAACCTTTCAACCAAACCGCCTCTTTGCAAGCATGAGAAGCAACAATGTATTCTGCTTCAGTAGTGGACAAAGCAAAAATGTTCTGTAGCTTTGACATCCAGCTGATAGCTCCACCTGCAAGAGTAAAGACGTACCCTGAAGTTGACCTTCTCTTATCCAAATCACCTGCAAAATCGGAATCAACATATCCGCAAACAAATTCACTACTCTTATTATAAGAAATACAATAACTACTTGTGCCTCTCAAATACCGAAGCACCCATTTCACTGCTGACCAGTGTTCTTTACCCGGATTTGCCATGTACCTGCTGACAACCCCAACTGCATGAGAAATATCTAGTCGCGTACATACCATCGCATACATCAAACATCCTACTACATTGGCATAAGGAATTCAAGACATATAATCCTTTTCTTCATTTGTATTAGGACATAAACTCGAAGAAAGCTTAAAATGGGAAGCTAAAGGGATCGACACAGGCTTCACATTGTTCATACCAAACCTCAAAAGTATTTTCTCAACATACTTCTGTTGTGATAGTCACATCTTACCATTGCCCCTGTCTCTGAAAATCTCCATGCCCAAAATCTATCTTGCCGCTCCTAGATCTTTCATATCAAACGTCCTTTCCATCTGAGTCTTCAACCTGTTGATTTCTTCAATTATTTTGCTTGCTAAAAGCATATCATCAACATATAACACTAAGATAATGAACATGCCATTATTCAACTATTTGAAATAAACACAATGATCATATTCACTTCTAACATATTTCTGACTCAACATGAAAGAATCAAACTTCTTATACCACTACCGAGGCGACTGCTTCAGGACATATAATGACTTCTTGAGCATGCAGACAAATTTCGCATTGCGATGCTGAACAAACCCTTCCGGTTGTTCCATATATATTTCCTCATCTAAATCACCATGTAGAAATGCAGTCTTAACATCTAACTGCTGCAACTCCAAATCAAACAAAGCCACTAATGCTAACACAATTCTAATTGAAACAATTTTAACCACTCGTGAAAATATCTCATGAAAGTCTATGCCAGCTTTCTGAGAAAATCCTTTTGCAACTAGCCGAGCTTTGTACCTGTCTTCTATATCATTCACACCCCGTTTCAGCTTGAACACCCACTTGCATCCCATAGTTTTCCTGCCTTTCGGAAGCTCCACCATATCCCATGTGTCATTTTTACTCAAGGCCATCATTTCTTCCTTCATGGCTGCTTTCCATTTGTCACTATTTGAACCTTCTACAACTTCC
>APFE031722387.1:0-14935 GCA_000404065.3 Pinus taeda
TCAATTTTGAGGCATCAGCTTCCCCCTCAAGACACATGGCAGGACTTAATAAAGCTACTTTTGAACCAAAGCTGAAGAATTAAATCTTTTTTCAGCAATACAGTCCATATTGCATCTACAGGTGGACAAAGCCATGACAGCAAGCATAAAGGTGCTGAGCCAACTTGGCACAGGTACTCGGCATCAACAGCAGCATCAGCAGGAACAGGTGGCAGGGTCAAGAAGATACAAAAATCAGAGTGGCAGAGCACTTCATGCTACATTTATGATAAAGCCGCGTAGCTAACCCCGCAGTACCCAAAGGTCAAAAATCTATCCTGACAGCAGTTAAAGGCTTTTAAGAGGCATTTATGTTTACAATAACTCCTCATCTACTCTCCCTGTACGAGTGTAAGAGATATTTTCCTCTCAGATGACTCCATACCTGAGATATTTTTGTATGCAACCTCTATATATTCCGCCTCGCGTTTGTTTAGAGGGGTTGGACTCCGGATGTAAGAAATTCTCTTGATATCTTCTCTGTTATTCTGATATTGTAAACTCTCAGACAGTTAATACAAAAGACAGCGGGATTTCTTCAAATATGTTTGTCTCTTGATCTCTTGATGGTGTGTGGCTCAAAGTTGCAGGATTCCTGTGCATTACGTGGCTCAATAAGTTTTTCTCATGACTCTTTATTTCACCTGTGTCTCCTGTTCTTCCTTACGTCTCTCATGTTTTCTATACACTTGAAAATCTAGATAGTGAGGAAAAAGAATAGTCTCAGGACTTGGTCATCGACTACCCTGAGCTCAATCTAAGCTATCTTATATGTTTTCTTCTGATAAGGTATTTAAAGCGTAATTCTTCACTGCTACCTTTAATACTATATCATCACAGTGCATCGTTGTTCTAGGAATTCAAGTAATTGCTCCTAGATAACAAGTCTCTTTTACAATATACAGCTTAAGTAAAGAAATCTTAATTGCTCTTTGCTGGTTGTTTTCACCTCACTCTCACTATTTACCTTTTGTTTCATGAAATGCACACAGGCCCCATAGCTTTTTCCCTCACCAAAATCAAGATCTCAA
This sequence comes from Pinus taeda, assembly GCA_000404065.3. Classification (NCBI taxonomy): domain Eukaryota; kingdom Viridiplantae; phylum Streptophyta; class Pinopsida; order Pinales; family Pinaceae; genus Pinus; species Pinus taeda. The sequence goes on from APFE031722387.1 coordinate 1,071, forward strand.
GAGAAAACCGTCCTAGACCCCATTGCCCAATGGATTAATCTCACCTGCTGATATACTTTAAAGAAATCAGAAGCATCCCCCCAACCAAACACAGAAACAACCAAAAAACTCATCTCATAGCTAGCCTAAAACCCTCACTGAAAGTAGTGACAAACTTTATAGAGAGAGCCCTCTCTGACTACAACTAGGCTAGAGGCTGTAGCCCAAAGATTGGTTAGTGGTTACCCCGGCCGTATCCTCTCTGGAGTCAAAGAGGACAACCTGGGTGTTAACAGCTTTAACAACTAATACGACAAATTTTCATTAATGTATATGTATTACAACAATTGAATGAGTTCAAGTGTTAAACACAGGTTAAAGCAACATGCATTACGAATGTTCAAGATCAGTCTTACAGAAGTTACAACACATGTGTGAAAACATGATGGCCTGTTAACAGGATTCTGAATTAAGTGAAAGTTCCAAGACAAATCGTTACACCATACAACACTAACCCCATGGGCATGGCACTACTGACTCCTCAAAGCAAAGATTACAGACTCTCAAGGCTATGTGGGAGGAGCCAATGTGGAAAGTACTTTGCAAGTACAAATGAGGGGGTATTTATAGCCAAGGGTGAAACTGACCCTTGTGACTGTTCAACTTCCCTCATGACTGTTTGACTTCCATTACCTTTCAACTTTACATGACTCTTCGTATGAAAAGTGGGTCTCCTGGACTTCCACATTACATTAAATTGATTGATAGTATGGCCCACTATAGATATGTGGATGACATGACTCATGATAAGACTCGACATGACATTGTTGGTACATTCTTGTTGTTTTTGTTGTGCATGTCGAGCTGCAATGTTGTTGGGTGATGGATGTCCTCATGGTGTGTCATAGCTTCACCTCCACATGGAAAATTGCACAGAGTATTCGATGTTCATTGGCTTCGCTTAATGTTTCATTCGCACATTACTCCTTGCTTATATGTTGGCATGCTTGATAGGTTTGTTTGTCTGCAAAAATTGCATGTTCATTCATCCATCCTTGTGCAAACACATTCTCGCATGTTCATCCATCCATCTATCTGCAAACACATCTTTGCATGATCTTACGTTAGCAAGAACTTCTCTTTGCATGCATCGTTTGTTCGTCCATGGGTAAAAATGTCCTTCTGCATGTGCTCCCTTTGTTCATCCCATCTGTTGTCACACCATGTTTGTTTGTGTACCTCTATTTGCAGTCACTCATGATAAGACAAAATCAATTTCATAAACCTCCTAGTCTACCATGATGCATGATCATTTCGGATGCAGATGACGGGAAGAGAAGACAAGTTTGTGAGCTTCGAGCTGGGATAGAGGCTCCGGACACTACTGGTGAAAATTGTGCTGAAGTCACTGGGAGATGGAGATGGGAAATCTAAATCGACAGTGAATGTCCACGGGGTCTGGCTTAGCTGGAGGACAAAACTGCACAATTTTTGGAAGGAGGAGTTTGGGCTACAGGAAGGCTTGGAAGAAAAAATCTGTGAAATTTTTGGAAGGAGAGGGCAACGGAAGCATGGCAACCAAAACTAGACAATTCCTGGAAGGAACTGGCATCTGGGTGTTGGGACCTCGGCAGCAAAAACTGTGCAATTCCTAGAGGGAACTAGCAGCTAGCTGGTGGGACCTTGGTAGCAAAAACTACATAATTATTTGAAGGATCAGTATGTGCTATGAGAAGGCTTGGCAGACAAAATATATGCAATTTTTAGAAGGCATGGGCAATAGAAGCCTGATAGCCAAAACTGCACAATTGCTAAAGGGAACCGGCAGCTAGTTGTTGGGACCTTGGCAACAAAAACTGGGCAATTCCTAAAGGGAGTTTGGTAGTTAGCTGCTAGAGCTTGGTAGAAAAAATTGTGCAATTCATGGAGGGAACTAGTAGTCTACTGCTAGTGAGAAAAACTACATTGATGCTGGAAGGCTGACCTACTGATCACCTATGCGTAGTTTCTGAGCTGAGCGAACTGTTGGGCAGCAGAGGGATTTCTCATGAAATCTGCATAGTTTTCTGGGTGAGCAGACAACTAGCTGATTGGTGGGCTGGCTGGAAAAACTGAACAATTTTTTGAGGGAGACAAGGGACATGCACTGGGTGTCTATCCAACCTCTGCGTACAATTTCCTCAATCAGTGGAATGGGCAAGGTCTGCAGCCTCTGCATAATTTTTTATGGGAATCAATCTCCGGGTGACTGTCGAGTCAATTTCTCTGGTTGACTAGGAAGAAGGTTGATTGATCATCTTGTGGGTAGTACAGCTTGAAATGGCTTGCTTGGTTCTTCTGTGCTATTCTGGTGACATTCTATTGAGTCAACGGTGGGATGAAGGTCTGGCTATTAGAGAGGAATCTAGTCATCAAAACTTCAATAAAACAACTAAGTTTGTAAGCGAGTGAATTGGTGCATATACATACTTGCAAGAACACACTTACATGACTTGACAATGAGATGACTCAAACCATCCAGACTCACATGCTCAACATGATGATGCTTGTGATTGATCGCTAGATGACCGCGATGACACTTTTGTGACAATGTATATGACTCCATGTGTGAGTGCCACAAATGTTTACATAGTGAACACAACATTTACACATGAAGTGAAGACCTTGTGTATGACCTGAACATGGTTGCAAGCATGACATTGACATCAGAATGCAAAAGTTGTATGTCTAACGATGAAGCAAGGTGGGAGTGAAGATTCCCATGAGCTCACGGAGTGATCTCAAGTGCATGCAAACATCAAGTGAAACTCTCAATGGAAGCTTTGAAATTGGATGCGGGCCAGAATTTTGGAGGGTGTTGGAGCTGCTACAACACTTCCCTGGGTAGAAATTGGATATTGAAGGCTAGGAAGAAATTATCAATTAGATCCCACACTTCATTCTGGTACGTCCTTAGTCTGGGGTGTTTGGCCTGACATTGATTCATGATCTACCTTACAACCCTATCAGAGTCCCCATAGACCATTAAGCATTCAATATTCATATTTTTTGTGATTTGTAACCCAAGCAGCAATGCTTCATACTCTACCACATTGTTGGTTGCCTCAAATTACAGCTTGAAAGAGAGGGGTATTAGGCTGCCCTCCTGAGATACCAACAATATTCTAGGTCCATTTCCCTCTTTTTAGTTTTCCCTGTTGAAGTATAACTTCCATATTTCATTTTCATTTGTGCACTGATGCTCTAACTACCTCGTTAGGTCCACTGATGTTTCCTCTAAGAAGGTCTCATCTTCTTCTAGAAATAAATAGGAGAGGTCACTTTCTTTCCCATGCACTGTGGAATTTTCTGAGCCTTTAGTTGGGGTCATAGTGTTTACAAACTTGGATTTTTTGTATAGCCTCTTTTGCTTGGCTCCAAAAGTGGGAATTGTGGCATAGGTTAGATATAGCTTGATAGATCCCCCCACCTTGGAACCCTAAGATCTAGATAAGAGCATGCCGAACCAAGGAGGAATATCGACCACCACTATGTCCATTAACACACTCTTAATAGGGATCTGAGCAAGGTTTACAACCATATCCTTTATCATCCCTAAGCATTTGACTCTCTTGGAGTCAAAGGAGTATAGTTCCTTGTATGGTTTGGTGATCTCCAAGTTCAACTGTTCCATCATTGTTAGTGGCATGAGGTTGTGTTAGGCTCCAAAATCCAACATGCAATTATGCAGTAAGAGGTCGTGGATTACTAGGGTCATGTGGAAGGGTGCAGTAGAAGGATCCAACTGTTCCACATGCAGCCCAAAAGAAACCATTGGCCTCTCCTCTTGGAGGTTTAAACTATCATGAATTGGTGTTTAGGTAGGTGGATGCATGAATTAAGAGACTTGAGCTTTATAATTAGGACTCTTTAGAAGCTCAGCTAGAGGAACAAGAATTTTTACCTTTTCAAGATCCTTCTGGAGATTGAATATGGGTTGGAATTTTTCTATACCTCCAGACTCTATTCCTTCTTCCTTCCCATTGGCGATTTTCAACATAAGTGGTGCCTCTTTTTCTATGTGTCCCTCATAACTATTTCTTTCCTTATTTGCAAGGACTTTTATCTTGGTGTTAGGTTCCTATACCAATAGGAGTCATAATTTTTGAATGGATGAGATTAAACCTATAATATGTACATACCTTTTCTTTGTTGCAAATGTTTTCCACATTCAAAAATTAAAAAATGTAAAGAGGGTATGTCCTAAAAGAATAATCAAAGGACAAAAAGAATAAAAAGGTAAAAAAAGTTAAGAAAATTATGAACCCCAAGAAAATAAAAAGACCATGAAAGTGTGCAAGTCGAAATGCCACTACTATTTACTTTTTGTGCATAATAAAAAAATGTGTGCAGTTTGTAACCTTTGCCACAATCCATGACAGTAAAAATGTTTAAACTTGGCTATTTCATGTTTCAATTTCATGTCTATAGATAGAGAATAAATATCTGACCAGATGGTTTAATCTTGGCAGATAATTAGATAGGTAGAATAAATAAAAGGAGTTCAACTATTTAAACTGAGCCCTTGGATGTAATAAGGTTAGACTTAGTCAATTAACTATTGTAAAGAAAAATAAAAATGTTTGATAAGGGTTTGATAGCTCAAATGCACCCTAATAAAGAGAAGTAAAAATGGTAGGATGAGTAGATGGGTAAGTAGTAGAAAGGTTGCAGAATTTTGATGATTGATTAGAAAAAATCATGTGTATCATATTTTTCATCATAAAATTTCCAAATGTGAATGGGCACTCAAGCATGCAGATGGATATCAAAGTCAATTAATTAATTTCCCTCATTCATTTCACTTTTTCTTTAACTAATTTCCCACAATAAAGATCAAAGTACTTGAAAACCCTAAGTCAAAGAGGCTCAGAGAATTTCTCTGACTTTTGGAGGGACCAAACCCTTGGCTCAATGAATTATAGGCAATAAGTACTAAAGCCTCATCATAAACATTCATTTCCCCCCTTCAAATCATTCATGTTCCTTAAAAATACTCTATTCCTAAGGATAAAATTACTTTTACCTAGACAAGGTGTTCATTCCCCCACATGACTCATTTTCATATCAAAAAACCCATAAAAAAAATTATATCCTAAGTTCTTATGTTATTATTGGAAAATTAATAAAACATGAAATATCAAATGCCTAGGGTCTGCTGCTGTAGTGTGTCTGCTGCTATAGATTCAATTGTGATGCTGAAAAGTATGGTTTGGTTAGGAGATTCAAGGATAGAGGTGTCCTTGAATTGGAAATCTTTATCAGCCAAGGGGAGGTGGTCTAGGTCTAGGTGAGGAGTGGAAATAGGTCTAATGTCCATCACAATTAGGGCAACTGTTCTTGGGTCTCAACTCAAACTGAAACAGCCAAACACTACCACAATAAAAGGGACAGTATGATGCAGTTTTCCATCTGTTTCTATATTCATGCCTGAAGATATTTTTATTTCCTAAATTAAATCTCAAACTGTTATGAGATATTTTGTAATTATTTTTTGTATAAATACTTCATATTTCGAAGTATTTGGTGTGGATTCCAAGACATTTATATAGACTTTCTCTATCAATTCTAAGTTCTATTGTATCAATGATTGGATTGGCTTACTAGATCAAGAAATAAAGCTCAGATATTTTACATGATTCTTGTGTAAAGCAATATACAAATAAGTATTCTCTTTTGTTTACAGTTATTTCTCTTATGTGTCTCCATAATATTGTTTGTTTATCTAAAATCTAAATGTATAACATGGAATGATATTTCAGAAATTGCTTGAATGCACACTGTCTTGACTGTTTACATTTTAAATGTTTTCTACTAAACTATCTTAGTTAGGGAATTCTTAATTGCTCCCTGGCTTCCATAGATTCTCCCCCTGGTCTATAGCAAAGGATTCGTAATTGCCCTCTATTCATGATCACTTTATTTCTTTCATTTTGATCCCGGCCTAAGGATTCTTCATTGCCCTTTCACCCTGGTTAGAACCATCTCATCCATTAGACCTGAAGATTTTCCTTTTGCTTTGCTAGCCTGCCCTGTGAACATTCCCTTTAGTGATCTGGTCCAGTTATGTTATCCTTTGATTGACTCCATAGCCTAATGGCTTGAAGACCTAGCTCTATCCATCTGTTCCAAGAATTCCACCACCCAAACTTCAATCTAAAATGAAAATCCTCATGAACACTAAGAACTAGCCTAAAATCTAATAAAAACAAAGTTAAATCATAAAGAGAGAGCCCTCTCTGGACTTAAGTTGGCTAGAACCTGAGTCTAAAAGATTGGTTTGTGGTTATCTCGGATGATTCCTTCTTTTTATAACTTCTAGGGAAAACTTCTAAGTGATAATATAGTGGTGACCATACTGGGGATTCAAATCCTCAGTCTTAATAAACCTTTGAGAAAAATTCAAATCATTATTTCAAGCCTCTTGAAGGGTTTATTAGAAGTTGTTTAGAAAATTTCACGAAAAGAAAATAATTAGAAAAATTTGAAACTCTGGCTTCAAGGAGAACTCACTATACTAGGGCCAATCTAGACCCAAATATTGCCCCATTAGTGGATAATCCCAACCTGATTTCGAAAAGATATAGAAGACAAGAAAGTTTAGTAAGTCCAATACCTTTAATCAAAGCAGATTCATGCCCTGATGAGTGGTTGTTTTTAGAAGACCTCCCCTTTGATGAGTCATTTGACCTTTCCCTATTTAGAACCAAGTCTAAAAGTGCACTTGATGACATAGTTCTAGATCTAGAGTTTACTGTAGATCTCAAAGTCCAAAAGGCAAACCAGTCAATTGATGAGTATATTCTAAATTACCCTCAGTCATCCCTTTCTACTACCAAGATCCCTGAGCTTTCTGAACCAGTGTCAACTACCCTTAGTTCACCATTATTCCCTTCACCTTTGAAGTTCATTCCTCACCCTCATTTGTACCTTCACTTCCCTACCAACCTATCATTACACATCAACCACCTATTCCTCCCAGTTCTCCATCAACTACTATATCATCTCCTGGTACACCAACCCCACATTTTAGCCCTACCCAACTTAGAGACACGGAAAATAGATATGCTCCTCTTATGTTACCTGCCCCACTTGGTCCCATGGCACAAGATTACCAGAACAAAATTGTCCAATTTGATGGCATAGGACCTTATACAACACAACATCATGTAAACAAAATGACAGACTACTTTGAATTGCATGAAATTGACATTGGAGATGTTCAGATGTGACTTTTTGCTTAGACTCTAGCTGGTGATGTAAGAACATGGTTTAGAGCTTTACCTACTAACACCATAGATACTCTAGAGATATTTTATCAAAATTTTTTAAATATATGGGAAAATAAAAATAAACCTATGCAGATCCTTTCAGAATATGAAATTATCAGAAGGGGACCAAATGAAATAGTCTAGGATTACTGTACCAGATTTAACAATATATACAATGCAATACTAGTCAATCTTAGACCCCCACCTGGCTTAGTTCTGATAAATTTTCCTAATGGGTTTGATACTGATATGGCCTTCCAACTCAGAGTGAGAAATCCTCCAACTTCAGAAGATATGCAGAGTGTAGCAGTTAGTGCAGAAGCTAACTTGTTAGCAAAAAGAGCTAGGGTTAGGAATGAAAGGAGAGAACCCTTGAAAGATGAAGCCTCACCCTTTGACCTCGAAATAGATGTTCTAACCAAAGGTATGGAAAAACTAATGGATAGGATAGAGAACATTGAGAGGAAGCCTCAATGGGATAATGAACAGGCACCTCTAGTGAGAAATCCAAACTTTAGAAAGAATCAAAATCAAAATACTGGAAAGAATGGACTTGATCAGAATTTTAGGCCTCCCTTTCAAGAAAACCTTGCTGAAACATCCCATTTAGATGACCATGAACAAGATAAACACACTAACTGGATGGGATTAGATGATGAGGAAACTATGTTTTTGACTCAAGATGAGCTGGAACTGCATATGTTGCAGCAATTGCAGACCCAATCTAAGGAATCATTTGATTATAAGCAAGGGTATGATTCTACCATTTTTGAAGTACATAAACAATACAATCTAAGGAGTAAAAAGAATTTTGATATTCCTGACCAGGCCAAGAAAACAGTGCCAAACTAGCCCAAGAAAATCAAAACAACTCCAGTTACTAAAACTCTTCAAATCCTCCCTAGACCAAATCAGAACCCTTCTGACCTCACCATTATAGATATAACCTGTGACCAATCCCCTGATAATAACTCATCCACTTTAATTCCCTCCAAGGAGACATTGGAGAAATCTCTAGACACCATATTAGAAAATCCACAGAAAAAGACTTCAAATGCAGAAAAATAAGAGCAACCTACCCCAATTCTTGCTGTGAAAATTTCAAGCACTCAAACAGAGAAAGCTCCCTTTCCTTTCAATTTGGGAGCAGAGGTAGCTAAACTAAAAATTTTAGTTCCCTTAACAGAGCTATTTAAAAATGAAACCCATAATTCTCAAATAAGAAAAACCTTAAACTTTGTTGAAAATGAAGACTCTGTCAACTTGTTTGATGATCAACTTGAGCTTATATTCGGTCCTAATGTTAATGGCGAACTAGTAGAAAGAGGGATACCACCCTTTTATATTAGCCTTAGCATTCATGACAAAATCTTACACAATGCGATGTTAGATTCAGGGGCTTCACACAATTTAATGCCTAAATCAGTTATGGAAAAGTTAAACTTGGATACCACTAGACCTTACAAAGACTTGTTTTCATTTGGTTCAGGTCAAGTAAAGCGTCTAGGGTTAATAAAAAACCTGTGTGTTTCCTTAGTACAATACCTTGCTAAGACTATTCTCATCGATATATTAGTAGCTGACATCCCACCTAAATATGGCATGCTATTGTCTAGATCATGGGGGGCCAAACTCCAAGGATCTTTGCAACTTGACATGTCATATACCACAATCTCAGTCTTTGGAAAACCTAAAAAGTTGTACAAAAAGACCTTAATGAAATATGTGGTGAGTAGCCGGGATAGACCTCAAAACTTCCCTATCTAATCCATGCACTCTGACATTGATTCTTTTATTTTGTATAATGCTAAAGAAACACAACAACCCACTTCAAACAACATTATTTCAGAACCAAAAGAAATTTTAGTAACAATTAAAAAAGAGATTGTCCAAACTCAAGATATTTCAGATAAAAAAATTATCAAAACACCTCAAACAAGGAAAATTTTCTCCCTCTTGACAATGAAAATTATGAACATGAGATATTATGGCACCTTGAATTTGATGGATCAGTGAACAAGTTAGGAGCAAGAGTAGGAGTGTGGATTTATAATCTGGAGAATGATCACTCAAAGGGCCATGCTTATAGATTGAATTTCAAATGCACTAACAACATGGTTGAGTATGAAGCACTTCTTTTAGGCCTTAAATTAGTTAGAAAGTTAGGAGCTATAAGAGTTTCTATTATGGGAGACTCTGAATTAGTGATAAATCAGATTAAAGTTGTATATAAGACCAAAGACCCTAGATTAAGTTGTTACAGAGGAACCATTATAGAAATACTAAACACTTTCCTAGAAACCAAAGTTGTTGTAATTCCTAGGAAGCATAATATGCAGGCTCATAGTTTAGCAATGTTTGCCAGCACCTGTAAGTTACCATTCCAACCTAACCATCAGTACACTACTGAGGTCAGGCACAGATTTTCTATCCCAGATAACTTGAAAAACTAGCATGTATTTTCTAATGACCAACAAATAAACAATTTTTTGACCTTAGAGGAGGAATTTGTAAATAGTAATAGAGATACAGAAATAACATTAGATCTTGATTTTAAGGAGGAAATAGAAATTAATGAGATAAAAGATGAACAGTTAGATAGATTCCATCCCACTAAATTTACAAAATTAGATGTAAAAAACCTAAAACAAGTTGAAATTGATGAGATAATTAACGAAGATTCCAAAATCATTAATCTCAAAGACAATTTTTTGCCCAAAGGATTAAACCCTTTGGAAGACTTGTTTGATTCAAATGATGTCCCCAAAAAACCAAAAATGGAACCCTTAAAATCTAATATAGAGGAGTGTAATATAGGCACTAAGGAAAATCCCAAATTGTTCAAACTTTCAAAGTCCTTACCTCCTACCAGAAAAGTGAAATACATTGAACTATTAAAGGAATTCCAAGATGTCTTTGCTTGGAGTTATGAGGACCTCAAGTCCTAGGAGTATCAATCCCATCCTATTGCCTTTCATTGAAAAGGAAATTAGAAGGATGTATGAAGCCAAGATAATAGCACCAATTAGATTCTCTGAATGGGTTTCAAATTTGTTGCCAACAAGGAAGAACTCTGGTGAGATTAGACTCTGTGTTGATCTCAGGAACCTTAATAAAGTTTCACTCAAAGACAATTACCCTCTCCCTAAAATGGATCATATATTACAAAGGGTAATAGGGTCAACCAGAATCTCATTATTGCATGGGTTTTCTGGTTACAACCAGATTTTATTTCACCCAAATGACCAGGCTAAAACTGTGTTTACTACTCCTTGGGAAACATTCATGTATGTGAAGATGCCTTTTGGATTAAAGAATGTAGGGGAAACCTTTCAAAGAGCCATGTACATAGCTTTTGCTAAGGAAATTCATGACTTCCACATAATATACTTAGATGACATCATTGTATTCTCAAAATCTGATAAGCAACATTTAGATCCTCTAAGGTAGGTCTTCATCAAATGTAGGAAGTATGAAATTTCTTTGAATCCTAAAAAATCTTTATTTGGGTTAGAAAAGGGAAAATTATATGGCCATATAATCTTGAAAGATGGTATCTAAATAGATCCTACAAGAATTGAAGCCATCTTACAGATACAACATCCTAGGAACACCAGGGAATTACAAGCCTTTTTAGGGAAAATCAACTTTCTTAGGAGGTTTATTTCTAACTTAGCAGAATTAATTAGGTCATTAAACAACATGTTGAAAAAAGATTCAACCATAAAATGGATAGTTGAGGCTAAGAAATCATTTGAAGACATTAAGCTAGCCTTAACTAAAATTCCAGTGTTGATTAGTCCAAAATTTGACAGGGACTTCATTCTATTTTCCTTTGCCTCAGAACATACAATTGTTTCAGTTTTATTGCAAAAGAATGATTAGGGTTATGAACAACCTATTTCCTCTTTTAGCAAAACCCTGAGAGATGACCCCTTAAAGTACAATATAATGGAAAAGCAAGCTCTTGCTTTGGTCAAAGCTATCGTAGATTTTAGAGTTTACATTTTATATTCTCATATATTAGCCTATGTCCCCAATTCAGTAGTTAAAGATATCCTAACTCAGGATGGTCCAAATGGAAAGAGAGGGAAATTGATTGCTACTATATTAGAATATGACCTAGAAATCAAGCCAACAAAGTTAATCAAAGGCCAAGGTTTAGCCAAGATTATGGCTAAATCAAACTATCAGGCCTTAGATATAAATTTTATTGCAAAAATGGATAATGGGGAGGAGATGGTGACTCCACCAATCAGCCAGGCCTTTATTGAATCACCATGGTATGCTGACATCATATATGTTTTACAAAATTTACAATCTCCTCCTGAATTATCGAGGACCAAAAGCATATTTTCAAAAATTGAATATTTAAAATTTTGCATAATTGGCAATGCTTTGTTTTGGAGGAATCATGAAGGTATCCTTCTGTTGTGGCCACAACCAAACCCCTCCTTATTAAGTATTATTGCTAATACTAAATAAGTGGGGACCCTCAGTAAAAATAAAAAAATCATTTAGTGTTACATTTTCTTTTTTAGATGAAACTTACAACATCATGGACTTAGGAAAATACCTTGAAAAATCTAAAAAACCTAAGTTTCATAATGAAGAAAATTAAATTTACTCCTTAAAGGATATCACATCGCGCAAAGGATGATAGGATACACCTTCTAATGAGTTAAAATGACAAAAGAGGAGAATGCGACGCGAAACCTCATCGCATCGCATACACTAAAGAAACACTCACATTGAAAAACTTTAAAAAATCGCCAATATGTGATATCGCATATCGCACATCGCAAAAATCACATGAATTACACAAGGATTACTACGATCTGCGATATTGTGATATTGCGATATTGCGACATTCCGATATTGTGATACTACAAAGTTGCGATACTGCGATGTTGCGATACTGTGACCTTGCGATAAAAAAACAGCACGATGACATTGCGATATTGTGATACTGCGATCTGCGACATCGCAAAGCAAAATCACAGGACCCCTCCATCGCAGTTGGTTCTAGCTCATTATTCGAGAAATTTTTTTAGCCAAGAGTTGGTCATGTATTTTAATGTGAATTAATGAGTTATTTCCAGTTGTTAATGAAGTAGGGTGTTGTGTTTTTCGAAGAAATAGCTCAGATAAGGTGGCATGTTTTTCATATCTTCGGAATTTAAAATTTTTCTTGTCATTAGTCTTTTATCATTACTTCCACCTCAATGTAAACTGCAGGAAAGAAGGACGAAGCGTTATACAAGGCACTATGCAGAAAACAACGAGGAGGGAAGGCATCACTCCAATGAACATTTCAGAAGACACACTTAATCCATTCAATGAAGAAAAAAATCTGCAGAACTCTTCTAAGGCATCTATCATAGATTTCTCATGTACAACCATGGTTGAATGGGTACTGAACAACGTTGATACCAGAAACAGACAGTTTAATTCTCAGGGTCAAGAGCTCACGGAACCACTATTTTTACAAATTTTGAGCTTTATACCGAATGAGAGAAAAAGGTGCAAGAGGCAAAAACCGCATCAGGGAAGCCCAGACCAAGAAATAGAGGCAGTTTCCGATGCGCGATTAGCGCTAATCGCGCATCGCTAAGAAAAATTGTTTGAAAAGGAAGGACCCTAGTTATTCAGTTACCTGCAAGCCCCGAAAATCGCAAGAAATCAGCGATAGAAGCAAACTGGAAACAGAAGACTGAAGGAAAAGCAAAAGCAGTCCAAAGGTTAACCAAGTTGAAATGGGATTTTTACCAGGCATACATGGTAATGTTACATATTCATTGGATGATTCTCAAGTATATCATCAATTTTATTGAGAAGATAATGCTAGCTCTTGCCGATTCTATTTTCTTAACTCAACCAAAGGCGGAAGATAGTCAGCCGACTCTACTCAGAAAAATATTGAATGCTTGTGACATTAAGGAGTAGATTTAGAAATAGTTAGTAGATTTAATTTTAGAATAGTTTTGCTTAGAAAGAGGATAGTCATTTAAATCGAATCCTCAATTTCTGTAAATAAGTTATTTATTTAGTAGTATTTAAACCCTTCTCATGCATTTAGAGAAGGGTCGAGAAATTTATCAAAAACTTGTCCTCAGAACATGCACTTTTGCACCCTTAGAGGAGGTTTTGGTGAATGAATGGAACATGGTTTATTTGATATTTGCATTTGATATCTACTACTGATGTTGCACTTGTGTACTCTTAGTGGATGTTAAATCAAGGAGAGATAAATCAATTGTCGCTTGGAGCTCATGAGTAGGACTAGTTATAAATGGTACTTTTATCTCTTAACCATTTCTGCTTATGCGTTAAAGCGATATTCAGTTTTCAGTTATTTATATATTACAACATGGATGTCTGAGTTATCATTTGGAACTTTTGTACGGTGATAACTATTTGTTTATGTTTAGTGTATGAATAGCTCATTTATGCGATAAGTTTTCACAACTGTTTCATCTAACTTCTTATACGAAGTAGTCCATCTTTATTGAATTCCTTTCTTATAATAGCTGAATGATCTTTATTACCAGTTATTGTTTGAAATCTTTTTAGATC
>APFE031722388.1:3576-22094 GCA_000404065.3 Pinus taeda
TCTGTGAATGTTTTTGAATCAATGGTAGTAATTACAACATTTAAATTTGTAGTTGGACCCTCTATGAATATTGCTGAATGAAACCGAACTAAGACACATGGTAAAAGTGAAGTAACTAGCCCTTCAAAATCATTGAAGATTATTTTAGAATGGAAGATGGCACAAAAAATAAATAAAATGATATTTTCATGGTATATTAAAGATAGAAAAAACAATGAATATGTACACATATATCTTAATTGTGGTAAGATTCAATATGGTGAAAATTTATGAGGTGGTTGGCAAAGTACAAGACATATGTTTAGTGTTGAGTACATATATTGCTTATGCTCATATAAAACCACCCAAGATACATGAGAATGTTAGATATCGTTTTACAAAGACCAATTATGACATGGTAAAAGATTCTACAAAGATGTTTCATGAAGTCATAGTTGACATTGTGAATAACATTGTAAGTTTGCTTATTTATATTTATGTGTTATGCATTGTTGTAATAATCATTATATTTTTTATAACTTATTTATCATTGACATATTATATTTTGTTTGATAAGATTTTGCTAAGAGCCTTTCAATTATGTTGGAGAGAAATTGTCATACATAGACAAATATTATGAATGTGATCAACAATTTCCACATATATACAACAGAAGAAGACAATACAAATAAGAGAAAAACAATAGATTCTAAAACTACAAGAGTAGATACAAGGAATCAAGAAATAATAGCTAAAATGCATCAAACTAGTAAAAGTAGACATTAGTTTGAAGATGTTGAAGTTGAAGTTGAAGAATATGTTGCCATTAGTGACAATGACACTAGATCTCCTCTTGAAAATGAGAAGAGATATAAAAGACAAAAAAGAAGAACGCCCACAAATGTCTTTATTCTAGTTGATGATGAGGAGATTACTTATCTAGAAAAAAAATTGTTAAATTATAGGAGGAAGAAATCAAAAGTTGCTCATTCTGAAAAAATCATGGGTACCATTAAATATCATATTGAAATATCTAAAGGTAGCAAGGAAATCATAACAACAAGAGCTCATTTAGAGGATGACATTATTAACAAAAAAAAATGTCATTCGAAATTAGTTGATGAAGAACAACTTGGTTGATGGTGACCATACATTTCAGCTTAATGTCAGACAATTTTATAAGCTAAATAAAGGACAATATAAATATCGAATTAGAAAGCTACACTACTTGCATGTTCATAACTTGAAAACATTGATTAGGTACAATCGATATGCACATGTGGTTGATTATGTGGTTCTTGTTCATTCAATTTAAGTTCCCAACAAATAGGCATTTGATAGGTCAAGTTGTTTTGACTGCAAATATTACGTAATTAGGGGATACCATTCTACAAAGGCTAGAAGATAATTGATGTAGGAAAATCCTAATAACCTGCTTTTTGAAACAATGAAATGTATTATTTATGCTGGTTTAAAAGGTACAAAAGCAAAGTTATTTCCATGAGATCATAATAAAAATAATGAGTATAGAATGTCTATGATTTTCATCCAAAGAGTCAAATTTATTCATAGTGAATTGGAAGAAAAATATGGTGGGGATACGACAAATGTTACTCAAAGATTTCAAAATTAATGTTGTATGGAAATGGGTTATCAAATTGAGGAAAAAATCATTGCAAAAAGTGGCAGATTAAGTGATGTATTAGAGGCATGGATAACATTTTCCAGTTGGCATTTAGAACTGGGGATATATGGGTTTTGATTGATGAGATTTTCAACATGTGGGAAAAATTTGGCATAAAAAATTGGAAGGTTAGAAAGTCTAAACCCTTAATATGTAATAGTAGTAAGACAATACCTGAAATCAAGAATCTTCTAGATGATATGACTATCACACCTTGGAGAGAAATCCAAGGAGTGAAGGATGATAGACTTGTCCATGCCAATGCGCACTGATATGCCAGATTTAATACGCCATACAAGGCCATTTTTTTATAGTGGGAAGGGTGTAGAGAACAACCCTCCAGATCATTGAAATACCATTTCTATGCTAGGATGGGAGTCGAATCCAATCCATAATATGAAGAGGCCATATGTATTTGTGATGGACCACATCAGTCCAAAAGTTGCATGTCGTGAGAACATGCCAACCCATCTTGGCAGCAAGAGGATGTGCAAAGGATGATAGGTCCTTCAATCCCCAGTCGCCCCATTTCTTTGGAAGGGTGATGTGACTCTCGCCCACCCAAGTAAAAGGTTGAGTCCCCTCCTTGAAACCATTCCACAAGAATCTACAATAGTTTTTTTTTATTATCTAAGATAGGATTCCTTTGGGAATCCAAGCCAAGGACATCCATTATACCGGGGTGGCCTCTAGGAACGATTTGATAAGGAGTAAATAGCCTACTCTTGATAAGAACCTATGAGTGCAGTTTTGTAGTCTTTTTTCCACCTTGGCCACAAGCCAAATCCAATCTGTAATCTTGTAACTGTGTGGCTTGATGTGGAACCCTAGATATTTGAGTCTATCTTCCAAATAAAGTATCTAAAAGGGAACTTCTGAAGAGTGGTACAGATTTCCTGAGGGGAGCATTCCGAGAAGGAGATGGTGGATTTTAGCTAGTTTGATTCCATTCTGGTTGCAAGGCAAAAAAGCTTCATGATAGCAGAGAAAATAGAGAAGTACTGAATACCCCCACTGAGGAAGATGAGGACATCATCAACAAAAAGTAGGTGGGAGATGATACATTGGTCTATAATCTTGATACCCTAAAGTCACCCTTCTCTTCTTTCCTGCAGCATTAATGTGCTCAAACCTTCCATTACAAGGAGGAAGAGGAGTGGAGAAAGGGGACATCCCTATCTGAGTCCTCACTCTATATGGAAGAAATTGGAGGCTGAGCCATTTATGAGAACACTGAAGGAAACAAAAGTGATACAACACATGATCCAATGAATGAAAGGAAGGGGGAAGCCCAAGTGTGTTAGAAGCATTCTTAAGTATAACCAACTGACACGATCAAAATCCTTAGAGAGGTTGATCTTGAGGACCTCCTGTGCGGTGCCAATGGCCTCATGAATTTGTCTGTTATGCAGAGAGGAAAATTGTTCAGATAGGATGTGGGAAGATAGGATGGCTTTAGTCGATTAGCAATGATTTTGGAAATAATATTGTAGAGGAAATTGCAAATGGAGATAGGCCTGAAATCGTTGAAAGAAAGTGGGGAGTCCATTATGGGGATGAGGGCAATGAAGGTGGAATTGAAGGCCTCATACATTTGACTAGATGATTTGCATTCCTCCACAACCTTAAGTAGTACTTGACCAATGGTCTCAAAGAAAACCACATAGAATTCAACAGACCATCCATCCGGTCCAGGGCTTTTATCCTTTTTAAACCATTTGAGGGGAATTTTGAGTTCCCTAATTGTAACAAGCTTAATGAGGCCAACTTCCGCATCATGATCAACAAATTGAGGAAATAGTCTAGCAACTCTAAATATTTCAGCAAGAGTGGCCTCAAGAGGAGCCTTGAAAAGATGTTGGAAGTGGTTAGTACCAAGATGATCCAGTTGGTGAAAAGTGTGAGTAGGTTGGCCATCCTCTTTAGGCATCTGCCAGATAGTATTAATTGCCTATCTCCCATTAGCAAAATTTTGGAAGAATTTGTTGTTGTCATCCCCTGCTTGTAACTAGATATCCCTACTTCTAAGGTGCCAAGTCTCCTCTCGTTCTTTAATAATTTTGAATCACTGTACCTCTAGGTCTATGAGGGTGTTTTTAGCTTCTACAGAGGAGAACCCCCTCCCATTCTCGTCCATCAGATCTGTCAAATTTTCTTTGATGAGCCTTAGAGTCTTCTCATCCTGATCTTTTTTATGTTTAGCCCATTGTATAGATAATCTCTTTAGGTCATTCAGATTGTGACAAAAAACCTTCTGATATAGACCTCCCCTGTGCAAGAGGGTGAGGCCGCTAATAATCATTTACCAATTTGATGTAATCAGGGTCCATCAACTATATGGAGTTTAATTTAAAGGGAGCTCTTGGTTTCTGAAAGGGTCCCAACAGCTCCAAAAAAATAGAGTGGTTAGAAATGCCCCTAGATCCCACCCATTATCGGAAATTTGTGAAGGCCCTTACCAAGTTCTCCTTGATTAAGAAGCTATCTAGTCTTCTGGCCAGTGATGCCTCTCCAGTTCTTCTATTACACCAAGTCAGCAGTAGCTTATTCATAGGGATATCTACCAGATGATGCTGCTCCAAAAGATGCTCCATAGTGTCCAAGAGGGGGTCCAACTGGGCATTGTGTCCCCAAGATTTTGCATGTGCAATTGAGAAATTGAGATCCCCTCCCTGAATAAGATTTACAGAGTTTATGAGAGATAGGTTGAGTAGGTGATTCCAAAATTCTTCTCTGTTATGACAGGAAGCATCAACATTGATAATTCTAAATTCTAGGCCCAACTCCAAGGAGTATATATCCATACCAATAAAACTAGCCCCCCCCAAGATGAAAGAAGCTTAATCGTTCGGGGGTTGATGCCAAGTGCAATTCCCCAGATCGTCCATTGACATCTACAACATGGGAGGTCCATCTCGACTTCAGGGAGTTCATCATAGAGATGACCTACTCGGCCAATCCAAGGGTTTTTTGTAGATAGATAATATCAATCAGCTCAGAATCCAGAAGTCTTTTGAGGGTTAGTTTTTTGGCAGGGCTAACCGACCCTCTATAGTTGAAAGAGATCCACTTCGTGTATGAGGCCAGGGGAGGGTGTCTAATGCTATAAGAACCCTATCAAGTGTAGTTTTCTTACCTTGAGCCACATCCACCCCTTCTTGGAAGAAATGAAAGAATGTCGACCCCTTGGAGGCTTGGAGATCTTGGGGAGAGAGAGCAGGCCAATACTAGAAGGCTTAAAGCGGTGTTTCCCCCAAGAGTGAAGATTGTAGGGGTGAGAGTGACAGGAGGAGACCAATGTACCAGGAGAGGGAGGTGAAGTGGTCAGCCCAGGTATAGATGGCGAGTTGGTAGTATAGGATGGGGGAGGGGGATTCAGAGGACAAGTAATAGGAGTGGTGGATATGCATGCAAAGGTTGCAAATGCAACATGCAATTGAGGTGAAAAAGTAGATAATGATAAAGAAGATGCATAACAAAGAGATTAAGAAATACCCGTAGAAAGGGTGGTCACAGGAGTTTCTTGAGATCTTGTCATGGGAAGTGAAGGAGGCCAGGGGGTGGCCAGTGAAGTCATCTATGCAGAACTCTAATTCGGTGGCTTCAGATGAGATGACTGAGAAGGTTGCATATTCGCGGGCATTTGTGCCACAAGGCCGAGGCCATCTGTGTATTTGATGGGAGAGGAGGCAACAGTAACCAATGGGCATTCCTTGTAGAGATGGCCAACCTTGTGACACCTCCTACATCTGAACGTGACCCTTTCATAATCCATAATTTGGATTCAGGTGAATCTTTTCCACCGAAGAGTGATCTCCTCCTCCAGTCCTTCTCTGGTGTCCAAGTACACCAGGATGCGTGCCAACGATTTGTTGCCTGAGGTAATGAAATATTTATCATAATCAAGGAATGTGACCAATACATTCCCAATACAAGTAAAAATGTCCTCAAACCAGAAATACAGGGGAAGTCTTGGGAGGTAGACCAAAAGCGGCCCAACACCCAATTTCTACCACTCGGGGTCAAAAAGAGGACTCCATCTCTTAAGCAGCACTAGTTCCAATTCTATGTGCCAATACTGTTAGAGGACCCATGATGTATAATCCTCCCTTTGAAAACTTAGAGTGAACCAACGATGAGATAGAGTGGTAACGGATGGCAGTTCACTGAGGATCTTTCCCCAAATCTCAGTGACCCAAAGATAGATCTGGGAAACCGAGTAAGACCTTCCTCTAACCCTTCCCACCAAAAACTTGTTCGCCATGTCCACTACGTCACCCATTTGTACTCCTTCTTTGAAACAGAGGGACATGTCCCTATGTGAGGCTTTGATGCACTTAGATATTCTAGCTTTTCCTAAATGAGGGGCCATCGAATGATCTTGTAGGGGGTCCTGGGTACCTGAGGGAGCCTCCTATGACCTAGGGTTATATGACCTATGGTTTACAACCAAGAAATATAAACAACTAGATGAAATGGATGGCTACCCAGGTTCAACAATAGAGGTCAAAAACAATGATGAAGCTAGGATGTGTGAATGGGGATTCACCCCAGAGTCGATACCCACAGGTGAGGGGTGGGAAAAATTGGATGGCAAGAGGGGTGGGTCAGGGAGAAAATGGTCGAAAGATGGAGATGGAGGAATGTAGGAGACAAGAAATTGTAAGGAGGCCAGAGAGAAGGAAGGATTATCGAGACCCGACGATGAAATTGAGAGAGATGAAAACAACAGGCTGGGCACCGAGTTACCGGGGTCTGAGCGGATAGGTGGAAGTCTCAACCACAATGAATGAGGATGACTTGGGACCAACACATTTGATAGAGAGCTAGGGCATGTCCAAATGGGTTCATAGGGGAAAGGCTTCTCCAAGTAGTTGACAACATCTTCCTCCATCGCTGACAAATGATGCAAAAAAAGGGGAACAATAGGAATGAGGCATAAGGTGTGTTGATCACAATGTCAATGGAATATGTGGCAGACCGTCATGATGAGATCGCCATGTAGATTGGGTAGGGCAAAGATAACTGCAGCTATAGTGAGAGTGAAACAAAGCCTAAACCCTAACCAAAATTCGTTGTTGCACTTGATCGAAGCTCCATTTGGCGAATTCTCAACGATATTGAGACTGATTTCCTAGTATTTTTTATTTTTTGATTTCTTATCACACTTCATTTAGATTCACAATTTGAATTGATATTATCAAGCTTCAAGGGAAAAATAAACTCAAGGATGCATCTTACATGGTAAGTGATTGAAATTGTTTGTATGATTAATGTTAAAAAATTATTTATGTACAAGTTAATTGATCTTTTACTATTTCATATTACAGGAAAGTTAAATCTTATTGGTTGCAGATATCAGCCAATTATAAGTGAATGTTAGTACAAACATATTGTATCTTGGACAAAATATGATAGCTATAATCCTATTCTTCTAAATCCAATAGATGGAAAGAGTCGTTGATGCTATTGTAAGAAAACTAACATATGAGGATAAAGATGCAAAAGGAGAGATAATTAACATTTATCAAAAACCACAAGCATTGATTAATTATCTTATAGATTTATGTTCAAATAAAGGAGATTGGGTTTTGCATTTGTTCTTATGTTCAGGTAAGTTTTATAATATGAAATTGAATTTCAATATTTTCTTTTTTAGTTTTTATGCGTTTATACTAATTTACTTCGTTATTTTTTTTGTACTTGATGATTAGGTACAACACTAGCATATTGTCTACAAAAAGGAAAAAAATTGCATAGACATTGAAAAAGACTCACTATAATGCAGTTTTATTCAACAAGGAGTTAATACTATTCAGGTTCTTCCATGTGCAATGCAAAAAGTTGGTTTGAAGAAATGAGATTTTAATGACTTACTTGTGATAAAATGGCAAATGAACCCCAACCATCGTTAGATGGAATGATTGGAAAGAGATACTTTGAGAGATTTGCAAACATCAAAGATTCAACATAAAAATAAAATGACCAAACTAAAGCATAAAATACTACGTAAGGACAAAACATTAAAGCTCTAGAAGATGATGAGCATGAATTATATGATATTGTTGATTAAATTTAAGTTATGGTTGCAAATCAAGCTTAATTTTAACAACTGTTCATTAGTTATACTTGTAATGTTTTGACTTTGAGACTTTATGATAATAATAAGTATTCAATTATTGTTGTTATGTGTTTAAATTTTTATTATATGATTGTCATTTTAATTTTTATGTGAATAATTATTTTTCGAAGAAAAAAAATGTGAATATTATTATTTTTTTGACACAAAATTCATAAAAACTACTATCATTTTAACTTTTTTTTGTTATAATTTTCTCTTGCAAATCAAGCTTAATTTTGAGAATTGTTCATTAGTTATACTTGTAATGTTTTGACTTTGAGACTTTATAATAATAATAAGTATTCAATTATTGTTGTTATGTGTTTAAATTTTTACTATATGATTTTCATTTTAATTTTTATGTGAATAATTATTTTTCGAAGAAAAAAATGTGAATATTATTATTATTATTATTATTAGTTATACTTGTAATGTTTTGACTTTGAGACTTTATAATAATAATAAGTATTCAATTATTGTTGTTATGTGTTTAAATTTTTATTATATGATTGTCATTTTAATTTTTATGTGAATAATTATTTTTCGAAGAAAAAAAATGTGAATATTATTATTTTTTTGACACAAAATTCATAAAAACTACTATCTTTTAACTTTTTTTTGTTATAATTTTCTCTTGCAAATCAAGCTTAATTTTGAGAATTGTTCATTAGTTATACTTGTAATGTTTTGACTTTGAGACTTTATGATAATAATAAGTATTC
The DNA here is from genome assembly GCA_000404065.3 of Pinus taeda. Classification (NCBI taxonomy): domain Eukaryota; kingdom Viridiplantae; phylum Streptophyta; class Pinopsida; order Pinales; family Pinaceae; genus Pinus; species Pinus taeda. The sequence continues at coordinate 12,083 of APFE031722388.1, forward strand.
AATTATTGTTGTTATGTGTTTAAATTTTTACTATATGATTTTCATTTTAATTTTTATGTGAATAATTATTTTTCGAAGAAAAAGAATGTGAATATTATTATTTTTTGACACAAAATTCATAAAAACTGCTATCTTTTAACTTTTTTTGTTATAATTTTCTCATAAAAAGCATTTATTTGACATGTCACTTTTAGCAAAAAAAGTCCCAAAATGTGTATTTTTTTTATTATATCTATATTCAGAATGTGTATTTTTTGTCAAATGTTTAAAATTATTGTTTTTTAAGTGACAACTATTTGATGTGCATTGAAATATTAATTAAAGATACATAAATATATAACAAATCCTACGTTTAAAATATTGACCTTTTTTTTTTTTGAACTATGCAAAAAAAGCGAAGATTTCATTACAAAACAATTCAAAAAAAAAAAAAACAAAAGCACTTAAAAAACAAACATTTCAAGGAAGAAGAAGAAGACTACTTCAAAAAATTGTTAAATAACCAACATTTAAAAAATAATTAACCATACTTAATACATTAGAAAATTTAAAGTGTCAAAAATAACCCCGCAAAAAAGGGGTTGATGTTGCATCAACATTTTTTAAAATCAACATGATAATCATTAACGTTTCAAAAAAATGTTCATACTTGATACATAAGAAAACTTAAAGTATCAAAAATATACTCCAAAATGAAAAAGGTACTTGATACATAAGAAAACTTAAAGTATCTAAAATATACTCCAAAATGAAAAAGGTTGATTCTGAATCAAACACTTTTCAAAATCGAATCATAGTTTGCAATCTCTAAAAAAGTGAGAACTTAGTAAAATTCCTGTTAAGTTGGTAATTTTGTTTACATACACGTATTTACATATACAAATATGTTTTATACATATGCACTTCATTCACCCAGATGTGGGATTAAATCTTGTTTATATTTGCGTCAATCATGACTATGGAACAGGGAAGGCATTCACATAAAAGAATGGGGAATGAATCCCTTCATATCTAATAACCATCACGTGGCTTCAGCATTGAACCCTTTCCCTTTTCTTCACGAAGTTCCCTTCGATTGTGCCTTTTGACTATGACATATAGTCCTAGTGTTCTTAATTTGAGTGCCCGCTATGCTTTACTTTGAACTGTATGCGACCAAGGCTGGTGACCGTAGTTGTTCGAGACACATCATCTCGACCTCACTACTCCTTCAAGTGCCGGAACAGATTAATGGTCACATGGTCACTCTGATGCAGGAGCATCTAGACTTGGGCCAGCAATGTGACAGAGTGGTCACATGTTGTGGCTAAATGCAAGACTTGAGGAAGACTTAGTTGTTAAATTTGTGTTAATTTCAATAAGGGCAAGTAGTTAAAAGTGGTCTAGTTTAGTTAAATGAAGATAAAATTGAGTTATAACTGTATAACTAATTCCTTTATGTGTGGAAAGAAGTAGTTAGCTATGACTTATGTATAACTTCTTTCTGAAAAAAAGAAAGGGGAGAGGCAGTAGGGGAGAGATCGATCGAGTGAGGGGAGCTCTGACAGATAGAGAAGGCCAGGGCAGAGCACGCCCATCCTTGTAGGATCAGGCCGTTGAGTAAATGATGAAGGAATATATGAAGTGTTGCTTAGGAATTAGCATGCAATCCCTATAATTTGAAATGCCTTGAGTTGTAACTGAATGGTAAATAATGAAAAACATGCTTTTGTGAATTTATATGGAAATGAGTCTTGGGGAATTTATGCCTCTGTGTTCTTTCATTTTTTGTTGAATTGATTGGCGTTCTGTCAAGTCGGTCGATGCTAGGTGTTTCTTATCTGAAATGTTTGCCAGTGTTTTTTTGTTTTATTTTTTTGTAGCCATGATTAATGGGCAGAGGAGCTGCATAAAGTTAGGCGAGGCACTGAACTAGTAGCAGCAGCCCGAGCAGGAAGGAGGCTATGACTATGACGGAGGTCAGTTTCCTCCCAATCAGCTCGTATCTCAAGTTTTTTGGTTAAAATTCAAGAGTGCTCGAATGAATCCTCTGCGTTTCAATATGTCACAATTTCCTCTGCGCGCTTTCATTTCCAATCTGGAAAAGAGCCAAGAACTTTGTGAAGGGTTTCGTAGGATCCATCACCCACGGGAATCGAAATGCGTTCAAAAGAAGAATGTCGTCGCTAAGTTCTAGGAGAAGAACTTCAGGCGTAGGAGCAAGCTGAGGAGTTGAATGAAAGAACAAAGGAGTGGAAAGGATGAGGCAGAGCCGTGGGAGGATGTATCATCAAGCGAAGATGAAGAAATTGAATTGATCATGGAAACTGTGGATTTGAAGAATCATGGGTTGGATGTGTAGGAGACTAGATCCCGTGTCTAATAGGCAGTAAATGTTTGAACTCTAGCCAATTGATCTGTGAGTATTTTGTTGGATTTGTGGTTTCATTGCCAAACCAGTTGGGAAGGGCAATATTAACAGAGAACAAGAAATGAGTGTGGAGAGATGTCCTTCATAGTGGTTGGATCAGTGGGAAGTGTTGCACGATCATGCTGAGAAGACTGTGAGAAGGCTCAGATAGGCCTGAAGAATGATTTTATTGGGGAAATGAGATTTTGGTTCACCCCAAAATCTCGTTGCCATCAAAGTGGTATCAGAGCGGGAAAATATTTCCTGCGGAAAGGAGTTTTTGCGTGCTGAGAAAGAAGAGTGTGAGCAGCCATGGTGATAGAGCTGGTAATCCGAGAGACTGGTAGGATAAAAATACTAGACAAGCGTGTTTTGTGAGCGAGGGTTCAAAGGTTACACAGGGAGAAAGCAGGTCTTGGAAGAAGACAGACGCTGACAGTAGTAAAGAGGTAAGATAGCAAAGTAAAAGTTGCAGAGGGCGAATGGCCAAGGACAAAAAAGGTCAAAGATAACCGAATGAAGGATAACAGAGAGAGTTGAGATGTTATGAAACCAGCTCAAGAAAAGATAGAAAAGATAGATCAATGCCTTAGAATTCAGCCTCTTCGAGGGGGCAACCTCCTTTATATTACATAAATGAATAATTCTTCGATGATACAAATGAAAAGACCTCCTTTCTATATATAGGAGTCTAAGGGGTCATAACATAATCACCGACCTAACAATAATAATATGAAGCCACAATAGTAACATTAGTGGGCTTATATGGGGTACAATAGTAACAATATGGGCACTATGTGGGTACATCAATATAATAAGTGGGTTGTACTAATAACAATACGGGTTACACTAGTAGTATAGGGGCCTAACACCAACCCACACCCACCATATGGCACCCTTGTAGCATCCATTATATAACCGTTCCCGCGATAACGGACCTGCTTTGTTAACAACTAAATCACAACGGTAACCTATTTTTGCTTATTAAATAAGCCAAAGCCTGTTCATTTTCCATTTCTTTTGCTATTTCGAGACGTTAGTGATCAGAGCCTACTCCATTACACAGTCAATAAGGCATAAACCGTTACAACACCTAGTCATGGGAGAAGACCGATATTGTGACCAGTCAACAAGAGGATTACCTCTGGACCTCAGACACTAGTCTTCATCCAACCTTTCCAAGTAATTCTAAATTTTCCTATTCATTTCTATCTAGTATGGCTCCTAAAAGAAAAAATAAAGTTACAGAAGAAAAACCCCTTCTACCCCCTATCATTGATTTGGACAATAAACCCCTAGTAGATCAAGAATATAAAATTATTGAAACCAGTTGTGAGTTCGACCTCTACGAACTTAAAAACTCGTTAAAACAGAAATTCATTGACCTTAGTGATGAATTGGGCCTATGGGACTCCTCCCTACCCCAATCAACTTTCCCTTAGACCTACCACTTCCCTGAGTTCGTTTCATGGTGCCAATTCCGATATATTCCTAGTCAGAGGGAAATTGTGGCCCAAAATAATGACATCCTTTTCACAATCACCTCTGGATCCATCTCCCAAATGCTCCAAATTCAAAACTCTGCACCGTTGAAATGTTTTACAATATATTCCTTCATGGAATTCTATAGGAACCTCATCTTCCCTCACAAAGCAAGGATTTTTGAAACATTTCTCCCCGAGGATGCTCAATTGCCTAAGAAAAATCCTCCCTATTCATCCTCCATGTTCCCTCAGATGACCAAACAGATTATCTCCATTTTTCATGTTTACTGGGCTATCAATCTAATCAGTGGGTTGATGAGGCCTTCATAGGTTTTTTGTCAATCTTTTTAACAGGTGAGAAAACCTCCATCATCTTCAACTACAGTGAGTTTCTAGCAGATGCAATTTATGAGGAGTTCCTGAAATTTTCGATAGAGGGAAACTTCAAGTATGCTTTAGTCCTAGTTTGTTTATTTTTATACCATCAGACAGACAATTGTTAGTTTCCCTTACAAAAATTGGATGAGCAAGGGAATTCTCAATCCGTAATTCATTGGACTTCCTTGGTAAGGAAGAATTCCAATGAATTTACCTTCACTGAGTATGTTGATCAATTCTTTATATACATTATATTTCCTATTAACCAGTAATATTGATCCAAGGATTTGACCTAAAATCGAACAATTTTTTCATCTGAGTGAGCAAACCAAAACAGGTGATTGGTACTTGTACCATAATTACATAGAAATCAAGGTCTAAGGATGTGAATTTCCACCTTACAGGTTTCTAGAGTTTGTCCCAATGACAATTTTCTCATTAGATTACATGAGACAGATGATTAAAATGGATGAGGTGCATTTTGTGGCAGCAAAGAGGAAATCCCAATTTAAGATGAAAACACGGGTGGTCCATTTCATCTGCAATACTAGGGTAGTAGCTAAAGAAGCAAACATCCTCCTAAAGCATATTAACTTCAAAATCAGCTTCACCTAGTCATATGACCCCTTCAGAGTGATTTCAAAGCTAAGAGTAGAACATAAGACTACTCCCTACCTTCATAGTCCTAGGCCAGAGATTGAAAAATACATGAACCAGGATCAATGGTTGGAAAATACTTGGCAGGAGGCAGAAGAGCAGGTTCTATCAACAACTACAACACACAGTCCTACACCACAGGGGAAGCAGGACAAGGGGCCAAGGGAAGACCTTTCCCCTTCAATCACATAAATCCAAGGAAAGGAGTTCAAAATTTACAAGAAGAGACAAAAGAACTTTCAAACAAAAGAATCCTTTCAAGAGTAAAATGTATTGTCCACTATTATTTTGACAAGCCCCATACTTCTACCAGGAATGAAGATATTTTTGTAGGATCTCCATCCTCTTCAGCTTCCCAAGAGCCACTAGATACCTCTGAGTCAGGGGAATTGGTTCAGGACCAAGCTGATTCAAATATATTTTCCAAGTATAGAGAAATTAAAAATAAGAATGAGATGTTAAAAGATACAACTTATACACGCTCTTAGAAGTAGACATCATCCTCACAGCATAGGCTATTTTTTGCCTTTGACACAGAGAAATGGAAAATGCAACTAGCCTTCCTACAGGCTGAGGTCCCTTTCCCAAAAACTCCAGAAGATTACAAGAAATCAATCTTTTCCTCAAATACTGATCAAATTCATCCAATTGATCAAATAGACCTGCATAATAAAACACAGGAGATGATGTGCTCGACCTTGACAACTTCAACAATGGCAACTTCTAGGCTGCAAGATTTAGTCAACAACATTCAGTCACAACTCAAATTAGAGAAGATTTCCTCTCTAGCTAAAGACACAAAAATAAAGTATTTAGAAGATCTAGTAATTAAACTGGGATATGATCCTAGCAACGTGAAAGTTGCAGAAGAAGTTATTAGAAGGAAGAATGCTAACATTGCAGCACTCAAGAAGCAGCTCAAGCTTCCCTCCACTGAAGGCATACAAACTAAGTAAGTTGGACAGTTAGAGAAGGAAAAGGAAGACATGTTCAAAATTATTATTGAACAAAATGGATAGATCAAAGAAATGGAGGTTGAGATGGAGAAATTGTTAAAGGAAAGAGAACAGTCAACACAGTTGGTAGCCGTTCCACTTACAATAGTTTCTATTATATCTACATCGGCATCAGGGGCATCCACTTCAGCGGCCATCATACTTGAGGCACAATCTACAAATTCTTCAGAAGAACTAATCAAATCAATGGATGACCTATAAATTAGAGGACCGGAAATTGAGAAGCTGAAAACTCAGCTAACTAATCTCCAGGAGCAAAAGTTGAAAATTGATAATGCGTGCGTGGCAGAGCTGCAAAATACTCATAAATTAACTCAGAAAATTGAACAGTTAAATAATGAGTCTGCAATGGCACAAACACTTGCATAGGAAAAATAAAGTATTTGGATAGAAATAAATGAGACCATGATTGAATTATGGCCCTCTATTGAGATCATTTTTGAGCAGGAGGAATTAGTACAGAGATCCAAAGGAGTCATTGAAGAGGTGAAAGAAGATTTAGGACAAAAGTGGGGTGAAGCCACTCCTCTGATCAGGATTCTAAATTCAAATACTAAAGAGGAATTATAAGAGTTTGAAATTGCAGACAAGACATAGACAATTCTGGAGGTGAGGAGGGTCCTTACAAAAAGGAACCTTATGCTTAAGTTGGAAAACAAGTGCCAAAATTTAGAGTCGAGCATTCATAATTTCCATAAGAAATTCAATGTGCTAAATCTAAAGGGGTTGCCAGGTTTGATAGGGATTGTAGAGAAGTTATTCAAGTTATATGATTATCAGAAGAAGTTGTAAACCATAGCCAGGCATAAGTCAAAGTTTTCCACTATCAAAGGAAGCATCATAGGAAAAGCATTCATGAAAGCTTTGGATTTTGATTTGCTTATCAAACATGAGATAAAGCACTTATTCATTGTCTAGGCTTCATTGTACACCGAGGTGGATGAAACCTACAAGAATCTTATTAAATTCTCCACTTCAGATGAAGACAGATGGGACAAATTGTGACAGTTACTTGGATAAAATAGTTTTTCACCTTCAACAGCAAAGCAACATTTTTTTAGGCTGAGTCATCACCAACAATCCTCGAAGATAGTGCCAAAGGACTACAACAATTTTAGTTGCCTACAATTTTGTTCTATTTTTGTAAACTGTTTTAGAATATTTTGTAAAAATATTGATATTTCCAATCAAGTTATTTTTGATCATTTTTGTATAACTTCATAAATCGAAGTACAAATGTTGGGACTTGGATCAAGAAAACATACTTTGATGTAAAGATGTTCACTAAGCTAAAAGTGATCATTTCATTAATACCTAAGATCATTCTGGGATTCATGTTTCCGGCAAATTGGTGATGTTTTTTTCTCTTGTAAACTTGTTATATCTTTGTTTTTCATGTCTTTCTTATTTGTATTGTTTAAAAGAAGATGAAGGGATGAACTTTTTTAATTACACTTTGTCATGGCTTATAAGAAATATATATATTTTCAGATTGAGATTAAATATATAATTCATGTTAAAATGATCTATGTTTAATTGAATCTGAACCTTTTCCTCCCTTTCATTCCATAAAACTTCAAAGATCCAGTAGCTTGCCTACCTTGCCCTGTGTCAATCTGTTTTGATATTTTTGTATTTGATCACCCCAAGTCTTTGAATCAATTTCCCAATGGCCTTTCCTTGAAGTTTCAACCAAACATTTCAAGAAATCAAACTCTGAACCTAATAACTAGCCTAAAATCCCACAACAACAAATCTAAATCCAATAGAGAGATCCCTCTCTGAGTTTAGATGAGCTATATTGTAAGCTTAAAAGTGGTTATGTGGCTACCTCTGGGTTTCTTTCACAACCTTAACAAATTGCAGAGTGATAACAATCTCCACAAAAAGGATTCACCAACTTCCATTTTCTATAAAAATGATTCGCCCAAATTTTATAATATAAAATTATTTTACTTTAAAAATTGCCAACATTATATATAGACTATATATAAAACCATTATAAATTTGAATAATGTTACAAATATATCAATAAACATTTTATAGTTTGCATGTTAGGGACTAGTGAGACTCACCAACGTTTTTAAACATTAAGAAAAGTTTCAATCCTTAAAATTTTCCCTGTCAAGTAGGGAAGAGTAAGCTAGTGTATACTATGCCAAAGGCTAGCTTCTTGTAGGAAAATGTAGGCTAGCGTAATCTAGGTTAGATTAGGCTAGGCTAGGCTAAAGTAGGCTAAAGTAGGCTAGAGTAGTCTAAGCTAGAGTAGTCTAGGCTAGATTACTCTAGGCTAGAGTAGGCAAGAGTAGGCTAGGCTAGATTAGGTAAGAGTAGACTAGGTTAGGATAGTCTAAGATAGTCTAAGCTAGGCAAGGCTAGGCTATAGTGAGCTAAGCTAGAGTAGTCTAGGGTACGCTGGCTAGGATAGAGTATACTAATTTAGGCTATGCTAGAGTAGGTTGTAGTAAGCTAGGCTAGGCTAGAGTAGGATGTTTATTATAGGCTAGGCTAGAGTATGTTATGTAAGGCTAAGCTAAAGTAGACTCTAGTAGGCTATGCTAGAGTAGGTTGGAGTAGGATAAGATAGGGTAGAGAAGGTTAGACTATTCTATTTTGGTCTTGTTAACCACACTTTGTCAAATATCTAAGAAAGCAGAGTACAAAGAAGTGGAGAAAGTTTTTTGGAGATCAAAGTCATCAATCAGAATGAGCATATCATTGTAAACCCATTTCTGTAAAGTTGATTGTAAATGATGCTAGTATGAACATTTAGTTATGTAACAACACCTAGGTAAACCTCGTATTTTGTCAAGTATTTCATCCTAGGAAGTTTTCTAACCTCCCCAAATTATGTGTATTTGTAAAACGCCTAATCGGCATAGTTTTTCTTCCAGTTATAACCCCAAAGCTAGGGTTGAATTCATTGAGAAGGTCTTAGGTGAGTCCTAGTGTTTATTGAATCTATTGTAAAAGTGTGTTTAGGAATAATTTTAGTGCATGGTCCATCATAAACAGAACACCATGGCTAAATTATTTATTATATGCACACTTGGTTTCATACTAGATCATATTATGTTGCACAATTGGGTAATGTCTTGATGGTCTTGTCTGAATGTGTATTTCCTCTTCTAATGGTTGAATTAATTGTAATATTTTGATCTAAAAATATTTTAGTGCATGGTCCCTCACAATTAGAAACCGTGGCTAAAATATTTGAGGGTGGAAAAATAATTAAATCCCCTCTAGAGTAAATGAGAAAATTAAATAAAAATCCTAAGTTAGAAAATTAATTAATTTTGAGTCAAAAAATAATTATAGAGAAATTAATTTATCTAAAAGTGGAAAATAATAAAAAAATCGTCGGTAAAAAAGAAGTTAATTTTTGGAGGTCCATCACCAAGGGAAAAATTGAGATTTTAAGAAAATTTGAGCCCTTGGACCTTGACAGTTAAGTCAAAGTCAAAATTTTGAGGAAATTAATCCAAAATATTCATCTTTGGATTAATAAAAATATTTTTAAGAGAAATTTGAATTTTTCCACAAAAATAAAAACTCGAGAGTGGAGATTAAAAGATAATCAAGTTATTTTAGACGATCGGGATTATTTTAGGAGTATCAAGCCAACTAGTTGTTATTTTCCACTTAGAGGTGTTTTGATGGAGGAGCATCTAACTTAGGTCAATCGTTTACTAGAGGAGTTAGTTTGTAAAGTGGGGATTTAAATATTTATTGTATTTTTCCTATAGTTTTTAAGAGAGAATGGCAATTATTGTAAATAGGAGAAGATTTGATAGTATTGTGGAAGATTTGAGAAGCTTATGGATTAGTTAGCTTTTATCTAGGGATAATGGATTGGATGAGAGATTTTATGGATAAAAGAGATATTTTGGGAGTTAGTTTAGGATTTAGAACCTACCTTTGGTTCTAATCCATTTTTATAAATTAAGGTGAGCCATGAGGCATGAAAGGATGTAAAGGTTTTTGAGTGAGTGAGATAATTGAAAGGCCAATCATTCATTGGGCCATGATTTATACTGTAGATATTTTCTTGGTTAATTAATCATTTGTTGAATATTTTTGTATGCTTG
>APFE031722402.1:0-13500 GCA_000404065.3 Pinus taeda
GACACAATCCAGGGTCTTGCGCTCCACCTCGACCCGAACATAAGTACAAGTTCAAGCATGTGAAAAATGTGAGCTGAAGTCGAACATGCATAAACATCGTCTGATTACCAGCCAATAATGAAAGCTGTTAACAGACGCGAGAGGTACCACCAATAATGACAATGGTCCTCAAGGTACTATAGGTACAGTCTACGGCATGTGAATGAATGAGCCGATGTCGAACACCCGTAGAGTCATCCGATCGGAGGCCAATGATGAAAACCTCGCGTCGAACACGAAGAACCTGCCATTGAGGCATGCAGGCTCCAAGGTACCAGAAGGGAGTCCCTAGGTCACTTTCCTGGATAATGAGCTGAAGTCGACAGGAAGTGATCTTCGTCGAAGGTGGGCCATAATGTTTCCCACATCATCGACACGAGACGGGAAGAGACAATGTTGTGAAGTAAGATTTATGAATTATCAGGCAGAGGTGGTTTCTTTCAGAGGTCAACTTCTCTTGAACATATCGGCGGCACGACAGTGGAGTTGGCAGTATTTGACGTCAATGGATCAGAGGTCATGATGACGTGGAAATGAGCAAATGAGAGGTCAAATAGGATCACCCGAACCCACGGAGGCAAGTGAAAATGAAGTGAGATATCCCCACCCTGACACGAAAGCAGAAAAGTGCCATGTGAGCGACATACTGCCGACACGACCGTAATTACGGTTCGAAAAATTTCTTTTTCCCCCGCCATTTCTGGCGAGTACCCCAATTATTTTTAACAAGCTTGATGGGGATAGCATTTGCTTGTAGTATAAGTTCGACCTTCGGTCGAATCCAACCTAGTAAAAGTTTAACGAGCCCTAGGGAGCAGAAGCTCAAGTTTCGTCATAGTGACGAATCCAATGTCGTCAGGGTTTAACGAGTCCGACATAGGTAAAACTCGAAGTCCTTTTCATGTTTAGAGAGTTTGAAAAAGACACGGAAATGAAAACTCCAAAGGTCCTTTTTCGTAGAGTTGTGTCTCTCGGGTCCGAAAAAGTGTAAAATGATACCCGAAAGAACCGCCTGATCATTACGACTGAGGAGTACTTTTCATGAGTAGTGATTTCGATCTGAAAAAGTAAAAAAGGGATCAAAATCACATTATTTCACAACCATTAACAAGTTTGAAATGACAAAAACCCGGTAATCTTTTTATGTTTTAACAGTCGATAAAAGAACTTAAAATGACCGCCCCTTAGTAACCGTTTAACGAGCCAAGAGGGACAACTCGGCGATCTTTTCCGCTTTAAAAGGTCAGGAAAAGAGCTGAAAGCAGACCAATCATTTTTTTATGTTTTGTGTTATTTACAAATTTCTCAAATGTCTATCTAATACATGATTAGCTAATGCATCGGATACTACGTTCAATTGTCGCGGAATGTGTTGATATGTAATAAACTCAAAATTCCTTTCTAACAATTTTACATGTAAATACAACCTTAGAATATGATAGTTTCTGACGGAATAATGCCTATTGAGCTAGTGGACGACAAGCTGAGAATCCAGGTTTACCATTAATGTCCGAATGCCGAGATTAATTGCTTCAGTAAGTAGTTCAATTACGGCACAATATTCGGCAACATTATTCGTGGTATGACCTAAACAGACACCTTGAAGATCTACCAGTTCACCATGATGATCATAGATCACCCATGCCGCAGAGGATAAGTTACGAGTACTGCGACAGGCACCATCAGCGAAACCAATATAAGGCATATTAGACATCTGGACAAGAAGCGAAGAACACAATAAGCAACAAGCGACAATAGAGTTTCTACAAATTTTAACATACTTAGACAATCCACTTGCTAAAGTACATGTATTTACAACAAGAAGCGTACTAGCATCACGCGTAGTACTTTTTCAAATACAGCCCATTACGAGGCTGTGCGAGAGAATTTCCTTCATAATCTATTAACTCATAGGCTCCTTTGTCTAAAACTTTCTTGATAATATAAGGGCCTAACCACATGGATTCGAGTTTTCCTGGTCCTAGCTTTTCGTTTGCCTTATCATATAGGAGAACTAAGTCTCCTTCATTAAAGGAACCTGGATGAACATTCTGGTCAAAGTGAGATTTGACTCGCTTCTTTTGTGTTTCAATGGCCAAATTGGCCAGGCATCGAGTTTCATCTAGACGTTCCAAGTACAGGAGGCATTCTTCTAATGGGGTGGTGTTAGGAAGCAGCTCGACGGCTAATTTTAATGAAGGGATCTCACATTCGATTGGAAGGGTAGCCTCTAGTCTGTAGACTAGTTGAAATGGAGTAAAACTAGTGGCATCCTTCACAGAAGTTCGGTAAGCCCACAAAGCAGGGAACAACATCAAATGCCAATTGGACTTGTGTATGCCAACGGTGTGCTGAAGCATAGTAACCAAGACTTTGTTGATCGCTTCAACTTGGCTATTGGATTGAGGATAGTACGGGGTAGAACTATCGTGCTTTAAGCCCAGTTGGGTTGTCAGTTCTGTCATCATATGATTCCGGAAATGTTTTCCGTGATCAGTGACGATGGCTTGAGGGACGCCAAATCGCGAAATAATGTGATTAAACAAGAATTGTGCCATTGTGTGACCGTCTTCATTGAGTGTAGGCATCGCCTCGGCCCATTTCGTAAAATAATCAACGGCGACGATAATGTACCCATGCCCCCCGGCCGAGTGAGGGTTACAGGAAACATAATCAATGCCCCATTTGGCAAAAGGGAAAAGGAGCAGCAGGTGCCCGCATCTTCCGTTGGAAAATTTGGCACTCATGACAGGAACGGACTGCAATAATGCAATATTTGAAGATGGAAGGCCAAAATTAGCCAGCACGGAGAATTTTCTGAGCAGTTGCATAGCCAGACATATCACCGCCACAAGCACCTAAGTGGCATTCTTTGAGAACTCTCTTAGCTTCTTCGTGAGTAAGACAACGGCGGAGAACAGAGTTGGCGCCAAGGCGATACAAAGTATCCCCAATGATCTGATATGGTTGGGATTGGTGACGAATCCTTCGTCGAGCGTCTTTAGAAGTGCCCAGGCGGAAGGAGGACGTTTGCAGATACGTGATAATGTCACCATACCATGGGTTGAGGGTGTTGATAAGAAACAAGGTCTCATCCGGAATGTGATCGTCAGTATGAGACGGCGAAGCAGAAGATGGTAGAGAGCAAATTAACTCAGCGAAAACCAGCGATTTCTTAGACTTGGCGGAAGTAAACTCCAAGTCAAATTCTTGGAGGATGACAATCCATTTAGAGTATTTGCCCCCCAGCAACTGGCGTGACAAGATATAGGTCATGGGGTTGCAATCAGAAATCACTGTAGTACTGCGTAGCAGGATATAGTGACGGAAACGTTGGACTGCACAAACAGTAGCTAATGCCAACTTCTCGACATGGGCATATCGAGTTTTTGTGTCAAGGAGGTTTTTACTGAGATAATAAATGACATGTTCGGTGTCATCATCATCAGTTTGGACAAGAACCATACCAATAGTGGTATCTGCAGCGGCTAAATATAGGATGTAGTCGCGATGATAATTTGGAGGCCGAAGTAATGGAGCAGAGACAAGGAGATCCTTGATACGCTCAAAAGATTCCTGGGCCACCGCATCCCAGTGAAAAGGGACATCCTTTTTAAGTGGCTGCGTAAAGCCTTTAGCCACTTCGGCGTAGTTTGGGATAAAACGACGTAAAAAGTTTGCTTTTCCTTGCAGACTTTGCAGTTGGTGTAAGGAAGCAGGGGGAGGGAGATTCACAATAGCCTCGACTTTTAGGGGATCCAGACGGATGCCCTCTTGGGAGATGACAAATCTGAGAAGTCGGCCCGTTTCTACGCAGAAGACACATTTATGAGGATTAAACCTGATGTTGTAGTGTCGACAACGAAGAAAAATTTCACGAAGATGAGCCGGGTGGTCTTCACGCTTAGCCGAATGAGCTGGAAGATCATCCAGATAAGGTTGTACAATGTGTCGAATGTCATGAAAAGCATAAGACATTGCACGTTGGAATGTAGCCCCAACATTTCTAAGGTCGAAAGGGAGTTTCTTATAAGCAAAGGTACCCCATGGACAGATAAAAGCAGTTTTGTGTTGATCAGCAAGAGCAATATTGATCTGGTTATAACCAGAAAAGCCGTCCATGAAAGAGTACATTTCGCTTCCTGCACATTCATCGATAATTTGGTCAATGAAAGGTGTGGGGAAATTGTCTTTTGGACAAGCCCGATTGATATCACGATAATCAATACAGACATGGATAGTTCCATGTTTTTTAGTGACAGGTACTATATTGGAGACCTAATCTGTGAGTGGTATAGGGTAAATCAAACCAGCTTTAAGAAGTTTTTCCACTTCGGTTTTGATCACTGCAGCCTTTCGAGGGTGTACTTGACGTAAACGTTGTCGAATAGGCTTAGCACTGGGGTATGTAATAATTTCATGCACCACGATGCTAGGATCAATGTCAGGCATTTCTTCGTAAGACCAGGCAAAAACATCGCGAAATTCGCGAAAAAGTTTCGAGTAAATTTGAATCTCTTCCAGAGTGCAAGTGACTCTGATATGAACATGTTCGACAATCCCTAGTTTGATAGAGATGTCGATGGGTTGGGTTTGCATGATGTTCGCCATATTACCTTCAGAAGATGAGTGATAAACATGAACAGGGGACTGAAGGAATGGGGAACAAGGAGCAAATTGCTGAATAGTAGTTGGCTCATTCTGAGGGAAAGATGGCAACGAGGAACGATGATGGGTGTGGTGCCAAGGAGGTTCCTCGAGAGACATGGTCTCTATAATTGCTTCATCGGAAGAGAATATCTGGTGTAGAGGATCTGAAGAAGCCGGAGCTACAATCCCTAGAGATGGAGCGAGTGTGTGAAAATCTTGCTTGAAAGAGCAAGTTCGGGAGCCAATGCAGCGACGATTTCAACATAGTTGAGTTCGGCAGGACTCAACGGCATTTTGTCGCCCCATGAATCTACTTGATTGGTGGGAGGAACAACCCATGGATCGAGACAAGTAGAGATCATATTGACGGAAGCGACATTGGGAGGTGAGGCTGGAAAAACACCCATAAGGGCAGGATCTTTAAAAAGTCCATGATCGAGACTTTCAAGTGACTTCATGGTATGCTCCACGAAGGGTATGGTTCCTTCTAAAGAGGAAGTGAAAAAGTTCAGCTGGTCGACCGTAATAATCTTCCCTTGATGAGGGAAGCGGATGATAAGAAAGTAGGATGAAGCAACGGCTTGCATCGCGTAAATCCAACTGCGTTCGAGCAGGAGGTTGTACGTTAAAGTAGCGTCTACCACTTCAACTTCCATTTCGACCATTTTTCCTTCCAAAGAAATAGGTAATCATGGGAGAATACCGTAGGGTCAGGAGGCTCTTCCATCGAAAGCTTCCAAGGTTGTGGGAGACTGACTCAATGTCGGAGAACCAATAGCTTTCCAACAGGCCACAGACATAATGCAAGTAGAAGCACCTTCATCAATGACTGTGCGATGAATAGTTTTCTTATTGATAACTACCTGTATGAGAAAAGCGATTTGGGGAGGCAGTCTTTGAGTATGGCTGGTTAAATAGAACGCAATCAAATTCGAGTCTGCTGGATCTATACCGCCGATGGCGGATAGGAAGGACTTCCTCTGAGAGGGGCAACTCTGGAGAACTTCTAAAGCGGACATAGCCGATGGAGTCTGGGCTAAATCCTCAACGATATTATAGTGCTGGGCAGCACGGGCATTGGGGTTGTAAGAAGATTTCCGGAGTACTCCTTTCGGAGGGGGTCGGACGGGTACTTCAGCACTGGGTTTTTCGATGTGGAGAGGGCTTGAACTAAAAGGAGGAGCACTGGGAATAACTTCAGGCTCCTTGCCAGCAGATGGATATTCTTTTGTTCGAGTATTGATGTTGATAGGGACCGTACCCGCCATAAACACTTGGGAACCGAAAGAAAAGGGAGGTTGTGAGGGATCAGCACCCATTTGGGTCTGTTGCGAAGGAAAAGGTTCTTTAAGAACCGCAGGAACCCCAGAAGTGCCTTTCAACAAACGACTAACTTCAGACCGCCGAGGGCAGTCTTTGGTGTAGTGATCCTCATCACAAATAAAGCAAGGGTACTTGGGTTTGCGTTTGATACTTTCCTCAGATTGAGGTTTGGGTGGTTCCTGCTTAGGTGGTTTTGGTTTGTTTTTTCCTTTCTCCTTCTTCTTTGATTTCGATGTTTTGTCAGTCTTGGTTGACTGAATTGCATTAACCTCCAAAGTAGATTTAGGAGGGGGAGTATCTTGGGAAGTGCTTTCTTTTGGAGGATTAAACTTTTGCTTCCTAGGGTTTGTGGAATTTTTCTTGGAGGATGAACTCACAGACCCGATAATACCGTCAACTGTAGGCATTGGCGGGGTTTTGGACGTGCCGAGTCTAGGGGCATCAGTCAAATAATCATACAATGTACCTGACTGAGAATAAACTAAGTCAAGGTATTGAGCGTGCGCAATAGCTTGCTCTTTAGTAACGCATGCTCCCATTGCGATATCACGAGCTATTGGAGGCACGAATGAAGTCGTGAACCAATCCGGGAGAAGCTGGCCGGGAATCGCAAATTTAATCATACGTCTACGCCGTCTCCATTCATGGATATGATCAGAGATGTGCGTGGCAGTTGACTGTCGCAAGGACGTAAGGAGGTGCGTGCCCATTTCATAATGAATGGGCAGCTGAAAATGTGTAAGGAATGCCATAGCCATAGAGTTGAAATCCTAAAAGGATCCGCGATTTAGCTCAATATACCATTTAGCGGTGGAGCCAGTGAGAGTCCTTTGAAACAGGCAAAGCCGAATCGAATCATCAAGCCGTGAATTAGATGAGCACCATAGATGATACGTCATGACATGAGCTTGTGGATCCTCATTGGCTTTGCCATCAAATTTCGGGCAATCACCGGGAATCTTGGTGGGAACCGGAGGCCAATAAGGATAATGAAGGATAGGGTCATTAGTCAATTTGGACACATCCGGTAATTCAAGAGTCGCTAAAAATGGTAATTGAGGATTAAATGACATCTGAGGTTGTTGGAATGATGGGACACCCGGGTTCCAACCAGGTGGTGGTGGCCCCCAAGGACCTTGCCCTAATGGATTTGCCCCCATAGTATATTGAGTATAGGGGTTAACGTTCTGCCCCCCAATGTACGGGTTACCAAACAATGCTGCAGAAGAAGCATGTGGCTATTGGTAATTTTGGTAAGGAGCGAACAGAGGTTGGCCTTGGGGTTGTTGGTAACCGTAATGCGGTGGGGCCCCAAATTGGGCTTGAGACCCAGGCTGAGTTTGGTGATACATTTGAGATTGACCTCCAGCCTGCATTTGAGAACCATATGGATTTTGAGATCCAACCTGGGTCCATGTGCCAGGTTGAGTAATGCCAGTAGATGGGTAACCTTGGGCTATTTGAGCGAAGGGATGACCTTGCTGGTATTGAGGTTGGCCCACCTGCTGATACGGAGTCTGGCCTCCCTGCTGATACTGAGTTTGGCCTCCCTGCTGATACTGAGTTTGGCCTCCCTGTTGATATGCAGCAGAGGATTTTCCTCCCATACCGGATGGTTGGGTTTGAGGATGACCAGTTTGTCCAAAAAACTGAGAATATTGGACAGTCGGTTGACCAATTGTTTGGGCAGCTTGGCCCGAAACTTGGGTATACTGGACGTTAGGTTGGTTCGGATCAACAAACGATTGGCTAGTTGGTCCAGTATAGGAACTTTGCTGGAGACCAAGTTGAGCTTGTGGAATGGAAGGGTGGCCTGGGTTGCCAACAGGTTGAGTATGAGGAGTGGAAAAAGTACCACTAGAAGCAAAAGGATTTCCTTGGAAGGATTGTCCTTGTGGATTTTGCTGGTGTGGCATCTCAGGTTGAGCGTACGACGCTTGACCACCATGGTAGGAGGTGGAACCCCAATCTATGGATAGCGGGACTGAAATCTCTCCAACTGATAACTGACTTGCCCTAGTACCAAAGGGTGGCAGGTGTTGATCATACTGCCCCCCAAGTGATACATTAGATGTAGGATCAACGCCTGCAAATAAAGAGGACGAGGGTCAGCTAGAAATAGGCGTTGAAGAAGCCACAGATATAAGCGGAGGAGCTGTCACCGAAGTAGTAGTTGTACTACGAGGTGGTGGAGTCGATGGCTCTGTATTAGAGAAAACGGGTGGTGACCAAATAGAGGTCGGAAAAGGAGATGATATAAAATCGCGCAATGCTTTATAACCAAGAGGCAGTCCCCCAGTAGAAGCGTTCCTACTAACATGTGTAGACTCCATCGTGCTAGGGATTTCATCCCCTGGCATGCCAGATTCGTCAGTGGTAGTAGGCGATGGGTTGTCCATGTCGGAAGGAAAAGGTTTCCGAGGAGAAGTATATTCCCAGAAAGGAATACCGTTCTGAGAAGGCTCCCAAATGGGGTTGGTATAAAACTGATAATCCTTATCGCCTAGAGCGTGAGAGTTGATCGGTTGAACACTCGGAACAATAGGGAGAATTTGACTCACAACCAGACCCTCGGAAGGCGAAATGGGTAGTTTTGCCAGGGTGAAAACTTCACAAAATCCTAGGGAGACTAGCAAAACCAGTTCTTACGCAGACTAACGCGGACAAAATTAACCGGGTTATGTAATAGTGGCCAGATAAGTTATTAAGACACTTGACTTGACCTTTTCATCTTTAAAGAGTCGGGAAAAGGACGAAAAGCTGACTCTAGTCTCCTTCGATTTTTTACTGAGCACGAAGTGACAAGCTGCTCACTTACACCTTTTCTGTTAGACAGTCTGAAAAGGATCAAAAGCTTACTACTCTGGAAATCTAGGTAAGAGGGTGTGCCAAACGAACCGTAAAACTGCTTATACACCTTAGCGATCAGAAGATCACCAAGGACTTTCCGTACTGCAGTCAATCTTCCCGAATGCTGTGTTCAGTGCATTACGGTCCGTAGGGCGGCAGACTCGGCTTCCTAAGGATAAAAGGTGGTAATCCTATAGGGGTCTCCCAAAATATACGCGACGGTACGTGGGAGCACAGTCCGTACTGGTACATATCGTTTCACCGTGGAGGAATCACCCAACCACTCGACGATAAACCACCAGGCTTAACAACGCCGGAACACGTCTCTAGCCTAGACCTCTAAAGTATGAGCGTTAGATTCCAATGCGTTGTTAGGTTCATTGAATAAATTTTACGTTGATCTTTTAATTAAGTTTCGGTTTGCTGGCGTTAGCGAATGCAATCTCTCGAAAAAATGCTAAATGCAACTACATGAAAGAACTGAATTCGTTTTGTTTGAATGAGAACTAGCTAGAGGAGAGTTAAGAGGTTCATGCGAACAAAACGACATCCAAAAATTCTAATGCAGCTAATCAATAAAAAGGGAAAAAACTTTTTTCTTTTTCTTTTATTTTAAAGCGAAAGAGAACCATGACATGCCTAAATGAAAAAAAAAAAATTAATAAAAAAAAACTTTTTCTTTTCTCCTTTTAAAATGATGATGCATGTAAAGCTTTCAGGAGATGTTCATTATCAGAAAATTGCTTTTAAAGAAACTAATAGCCAGTTTTTGAAACAAAACACAACAACCCAACAAGGCAAAAGAAAAACAAGATTTTCATGCAACTACGTAAGGTGAGTTCTCACGAAATCAAGGAAAAATGAGTGGGCTACAAGCGAGATATTTGCAACATGAAGTGCAAAAGATGATAAAACCACTAGGAGAATATAAATTCTGATGATAACAAAACTGGGTATATAAATCGTCAATCCACGGGAGGTTCGATAACACAAAAACAATAAAATGTGAAGTCGGAAAGCAATGGCAAACACCCTAAGGACGAGACACCACCAGCCAGCTATCAATCTAACAGACTCTCAGAAGGCATACACAGGTCAAAAACTAGATCCAAGCAACAGAGGGTGACCAACAGGCTTATAAACAGATCTGACCAGTGTGGCGCGACTGTGGGCCTGCAACTCGCGCTAGACAGGGTGTAGCGCGAGTTGTTCGAAAGCAGATCGCGCCTAGTAGCACGACTGTTCGGAGGAAAAGTGCGCTGGCAGGAAACTGACAGGCAAAAAGACAGAGGCGCGACTGTGAACCTGAAACCCGCGCTAAACAGAGTGTAGCGCGAGCTGTCTGAAAGCAGATCGCGCCCAGTAGCGCGACTGTTCAGAGGAAAAGCGCGCTGGCGGGAGCTTGCTAGATAAAAAAAAAGAAAAAGGAACTAAACAGAGCCAGTGAGTGAAGGATAGCAAGAACTGTAGGCAAATAAATTGTTTAGACAAGAAAATGACAGCAAAAAGACATGCAAAGAAAGACCTATACCATCCAGTTTGTAAATCAACCCGGAGATAGACTAAAGGGGCATTGATCTACTTCACTTCCGCATGGCGGAAGTGTTTCGAAGGCTGCCTGGCTGCTCTTCAGGCTCCGTCCTTGATTTACAAGATCAGATAATATAGCTCAAACAATCAATAGACAAACTCCCCAGTGGAGTCGCCAATTTGTTGCGGAGGTAAATCCCCTCTACGGACAGAGGTGGATCCCACTAGCCCCACAGGGGTCTAGCAACAATCAATCATGCTGCATGCAAGTTCCTAGCTATATAATTTAGAAGTCGATCAGGGAGACCAACCTGGGATCCAAGGCTTGTTTGTTGTGGGAGAAGTGTCGCTCCTGTCCTCTATTTCCGTCCGGTCGCTATCCGCGCATAGACACCTGCACAAATGAAGAATAACCCACAAACAAGCATAAAATCCAAAAATCGTATAGCTATGTACCAGTCAAGCAAGATACAATTCACATATTAACAGTATAACACATGAATGAAACCGTAATAACAGTCGCTTATCATTAAATAGAAATGAGAGAAGAAATTACAACCACTTAAGGCTTGACGCTGTAAAACTCCTCTAGCTAGGTGGGCAGTCAGTCTGACACGTCTTGCAAAGTCACCTTCTCTCTCCACAATCCGGCAGCATAACCTTTCTTTCAACTCTTAGCTCAAAACTATCTCTCTCTCACTAGCTTGTTTACTCTTTTGCTTTAGCCTCCAGAAACTAGCCTGTTCATTATGGGGAGACAGGCTTTTATAGATAAAGGGAGAGGAGATATGCATTGTATGTGGACACATTCTGAGTTTTGGTAATGTCTCATAATAGCCATTGCCTTGGATAGAAAAGCTGAAGCCCGGCTGCTTTTATGGGCTTTTTCCTTCAGGGAACTGAGTGAGTCACAGGGGAAAAAGCATTCTAGCATGCGCTGGCCAAAAATCATGCCCAAATTGTGTGGCGCGGGCCGTGCTCTGGGACAGAGCGCCTATGGGCGCGCCCTCTTTGTAAGGACTGAGCCACTGGCACGGGTTAATACACTGTGGACCTGTGCTAATGGGAAAAAGGCATTCTCCAAGGTTAATCTTCAGAGGGTGTCTTCAGGGTTATTGAACTTCATACTCAAGAGGTCTCAATGCAAGTGTTTTCAAGTTATGTCACTGGTCACAGGTCCGTAAATGTGTCCTCCAATGTGCGACAGCGGGGGTGCAACAGGGACGGTGACCAACGGTGACAAATTACTGCGTAACAATCTCCATTCCTGAATAGGGGCTAATTCAGTTTCATTCTCACTTGTGAACTTCTCCAAAAATGCTTTATTGTATTTCTTTTGTGGTTCAAGCAAGTGGTACATTTTTATTAAATCATCAGGTTGGAATGAGCCAAAGACTCTTCCGTCGACTGTGAAGAATGTTTTATTCATAACAGGGATTTCCTCTACTGCCCATCGCAGTACATCTGTATACGGAAGAAATTTTTCTCGAGCAGCTATTCGGTGTAGATATGAGTCGACTAAGTCCTTCAGGGAAGCCTCTGACTTTCTAGTTGAATCTGCAGTAGCTTGCACTGATACCGTTTCAGGCTCTTCAGGTTCAATTAGATTATAAATGCTTTGCTAGCCTGTGTTGCCAAGGCCAAGACAAGTAGTGTCTGAAATCAATCCCTTCTTGCTTGGTCCTGGATTAGTGGTAGATTGCCCTATTACTGCGGGAGCTGATGCTGCCGCAAATCTCTTGGATTTCTTCCCCATTTGACTTGAATTTGTTACTTTGGTGGAGGTCTGTGCAAGGAATAAAATGAACGTAATACAGAGAACAGGTGGTGCGAGCCAATATGAAAGAGTTATATCAATTAACGAATAATGAAGGATTAAATAATACTGCCGCAGATACAATCTCACGGGAGATCTCGGTATAACTGCTCCATTAATTGGCCACTTTAACCCATCAATCATTTTAAATACCCATCATATCGTTTATACTCCGAATGATTCATTAAAGCGTGGCTTGATTTTTTGGCGGACAATCACAAGTGAATCGCCATCGAGAACGGGAATGCTTTTAATAATAATCTAAAATAATACATGCAAGCCTTTTCAATCTATTTTGAAATTCGCGCCTAGCTTTATCGGATCGCAATCAGAGAAATGCTTGGGTAGTAACATTTGTGTCATTGCAATATCCCCGATCCCTAATGGCGATACACCTTATCGCATTGGGAGTTTTTTAAAGGTGTCTTTAACGTGTGTGCGCTATATTCCCCAATTGCCGATAGAGATATCACATCAGAAAAAAGTGGGAGGGCCTTTTGTTATACTTGCTTGCCTTTCCCAATAACTGATTAGTTATTCACTTTTTGGATCGGGGTAAACCAATGGGTCTTTGCGTTATGCATCCCTTGTTGTTGCGATATGCAATCTTGTGATCGCTTTATCGCAATAATAAAGAATTATATATTTATTTCATAAGACGGATTTATATTTGTTCAAAAGGTTTATAATATATCGTTTCCTTTAGACCTTTTGGTGAAGGATGAGTTGATACCAATTTTATTCACACATCTATAAATGGGACCCATTTCATATTATAGTTAAAAAGAAAAATTTTATGAAATGGGGGGTTGTTGTACAACACAACACCTACTTAAGAGGCATTTTCAATCAACTATACTGTCTACCAGCCATCAATGGCTAAACCCATGAGTAAGGGCATGTAGTCAACTATCAGAAGGAGCCCAGTGATCATGAACTAGAAAGCAAACAAACCAGGGGCACTATGGACACCCTCATTTAAAAATTATAAAAAATCAAAATTTCTCTTTAATATTCTAAAATATTTTGTTCAACTAGTGAACAAGGAACCCACAAAAGGAGGGAAACATTGCATAACCAACTTGGAGAGAGGAGAGGGACGTATCAGGGTTTGCCCTTTCAGGAGCAGCAACATACTGGAGCTGCAACTAGACAAAAGAAATGGCAAATGAAATACTTGCGACATAGTCCACCATAGTGGCAGAGGTGTTAGTAAAATAAATATCTGAAATGATGATAAAAAAAATTGAGTAAGGAATGCGAGAAGGGCATATAGATAGCTGAAACAGGGG
>APFE031722408.1:1470-56224 GCA_000404065.3 Pinus taeda
ATGTAAGGGCACAATAATAACAATAGTGGGCTTCTATGGGGCACAATAGTAACAACATGGGCACAATAGGGGCACAACGATATTAATAAGGGGTACAACTACAATAGTAATGGGGTAATCACTATTATTATGGGGACCCAACAGGATTCAACTACATACTTACCCAATTCCTCTCACTTATGCTTATTTGTATCTCGCCTGAATGCTCTAATAGGCTCTGAAGCATGGTCGTGTTACTTCTTGAATTTCCATAAACTGTTTGTTATATTTGCACTGAGGCTCTGGAAAATGGTACATTGTGCTCAAATACTTCTCGATGAATGATTTGATGACCGTATTCTTCATTGCCACAAAATTCATTTATGCAATGCTTAAGTTTTCAAAAACCCACTGAACCATATATGTATGGGGAATAATTTTGTGTTGGGCCACAATCCTAAGCAAGAATGAATTGGGCTCATCATTGTAAGTAGTATTCGAGATTGGGGTAGAATCATTGGTTGTAATTGTTCTTTGTGTGATCCTGGGTCCTTCATACTCAAATATTTTATAGATATATTCCCAAGAGGAACTTCCAGAATCTAGAGAATAGACTATGTCAGAAAATATCCTAGCATAGAAATGCTTTTAGTTGGAGGAGCAGAAGATTTTTGTTGAGCAGCAGGTTTCGTCTTTACTGTCATTTCTTTAAACATTTCTTCACTATTACAATGGTCTACTATCCTATAATCGAAAACATAGGGATGGGCAATAACTTCTTCATATAAAAGACTTAGCACAAATAATGAATTTTACACAACAATCTCTGTCTTAAAATCAAATTATGATAGAATCAAATTGCAATGAATGAGGATGTTTATAATCTCGAAATATATAAATTTACCACGTTTAAACATTAAATGTTAAAATTTGAATTCACATGGGTTTAGCCACATCATCGTATCGAAAGATAAATATCAGAGGAATGAATTGGAGTGATGCATTCCAACGTTGTGATGTTGGTAACATCCAATAAAGGATATTTGATGAAGTAATGGCTAGTAAGTAGAGATGGGAGGTTATATATGGATATCTATATCGGAGGTGGCATATCGCAGGCTTTAAGAACAAACTCCTAATATGAAATTCCAAATCAAATCTGTAAACGGGAATATCGGAGGTCTCGTGGTATCAGAAGGGATGAGTATCAGAGGTAGTAGATATCGGAGGAAGAAGGTGTCAGAGCTGGGAGATAGGAGACGTGCTAAGTATCATAAGTGTTAGACTTAAAATGTTACAATATTGCATAGAGTCAACATGCCAAGTGGAAGTTGTGGGGTTGGCAACACTTATAATATTTATTTTTAAAAAGGTGTGCATTACTTGTATTAAACCTTTTAAAAATATCCCTTTTGATAAATAACATAAGCATCGGAAAAGCTTTATTGGGGAGGGACTTTATCACAACTTTCCTTTTGAGAAAGTTACGATATAATAAGGATCTGATGAAAACCTTCTGGTAATGCATTCACTTTGTGGAAAGAGGGTTGATCGAGATTTTGATTTATAGTAACATTTTGAGGGTTAAGCCTCTAATAAATGAGTTCTGATGAACGAAATTTTAAGCCTAAGAAATTTTACAACAAACTTAAAAGTGTCCTATCTTTATTAAAAATTAAAGAGTTCTATTAAAATGAAACAAGGGTCCCCACTATTTATTAATAACTGAAGTAAAATAAATGGGGGAGGTTTGTTAAATACTACAATAAATCCCAGGAAGGAGGTGGGAGTCACGATCTTTCTCTAATATTCTATTCAGTGTGTCTGCCATAATTATGTATAGAAAAGGGTAGAGAGGATAGCCTTGGTGCAGCCACCTGGAGGCTTTAAATAATCCTGCCACCCTATCATTGACTAAAGGGGTGGTCTAAGGAGAAGAAGTACAAATATAAAAGTTTCATCAAACCCCATAATTTGTAGCACTTTCATCAAAAAACCATTTCTGATCCTATCAAATTCATTTTAAATATCCATTTTTATTATCATTCTTTGATCCCCTCTATTCTAACTTGAATCAATAGCCTCCTGAAACAATATTATATTATCAAAAATTTGTCTCCCTAGCACAAACCCCCCTTGATTGATCAATAGCAAATGAGGCAAGGGAGATTTGAACCTTGAGGCAAGCAACTTTGAGATAATATTATACGAGACATTGTAGAGGGAGAGGGTAGAATCTAGAGAAGGAGGAGGGGTTGGGCTCTTTAGGGATTTAAGACAATAAGGAAGTGTTAATCCCTCCCCCATTATAAATATCTTCAAGGAGTATCCTACCATACGAAATAGGTCTATCATTATCACTTCCCATAAATTTTGTTATAATATGGATGACAAACCATCCGGACCTAGGGCCTTATCAGGACATAAAGGGAAATCTATAGACTTGATCTCATCTAGCATCGGATGGGAGGTCAAGGCATTGTTCATATCCGTAGAGACTAAAATAGGGATATTCTCTAAGAAGAAATACTCAGTTTCGATATCCCCCATGGGTTTTTCTTGATAAATGCTCTTGAAGTGATTCACCATGGCTTTCCTGATTTCCTCAAAATTTGTTAGTGTCTATCCCCCATGATGGATTTGAGATATGTTGTTTTTTATTTCCTTAAACTTTTCCTTCTTATGAAATAAATTTGTATTTATGTCCCCATCCAAGATCCAATTGTGTCTAGATTATAGCCTCCAACGCTCCTCTTCTCTTCTGAGGTGGGCATGGAAAGCTTTGAAGGTTTCAACTTCTTTTTGGAAGTCCAAAAGGTTCCTCTGGGTAGTCTCAATTTGTCCCTGTAATCAAGATAAATTTTCTTCCATATCCCTTATTGCATATTTCATTCGAAATTTATTTTCTTTTAGCCACTTCTTAACATCTCCTTTTCACCTTTTGATTTTTTATTCCTAGATATAAAATGGGTTTCCCTCAATCCACTCTAACTAGAAGAGGTATAGCAAGTTGGAGAAACGAAAGGGGATAGGCCCAAGGTTGAGGGATGGGGAAATATGAAGGCTCGATAGTCCTGTTGTGGCCACAACCACCACCCTATTAATATTTCCCCTAGTAGCAATTTTGAATGGGTCCCTTAGAAGTTGATAGTGCACTCCTCTGAATGGTCTATTTCATCCCAAGGATTTTACCTCTTTGGCAAGCCAAATCTTCAATTTCTAAATGGTCAAGGCCCCCTTAATAAATCTCCATTGCATAGTTCATTTGGAACCTAGCCTAGCCCTTTATTCAGTCCCTTCATTAGGGGTTTTCATCCTCATATGTATTCATGGTACATTTATGTCCACACATATAATCGCCCCTACCTTTACTATGTTTGTTTGTGTACTTAACACGAAAAATCCTCCTATCGCATCCTTAACCCCCTTTTAACTCCTCACAAGGGAAATGATTCACAAAACACGTTCAACATACCCGTTTATCACTTGTTGCACGTTTAATTGATCAAGGGCAAAGGCTTGTTAATCATGAATAATTGTGATGCGATTAAGTCCTCAATCGCATCGCAAATCACAATTGGCAAGATCCTAGGGTTATTCATAACACAACCACAATGCACTGGACCTGCCGGCATTATCGACCACAACACATATTTATTTCGGGTGCGCGACCTATCGCATATCACATATCGGTGGAGCGCGGGGTCATATACAAAATGCAATGTGATATGGTAGACCCGTCGGGTTATTAAATACGGCCTATATATATATTGGGTCTGGCCGAATCGCATATCGCAATTGGCGGGGTCCTAGGCCTGTGTACATTGCAATATGCGATTTGGCAGACCCGCCGATATTATTAAACCTAATATATATGTTATCAGGTCTACATCCCCCATTGCTAAATCGCTATCAGCAAGGTCTAGCGCTTATGCATAAGGTCCAATTCGATGAAGCGGACCCACCGATAACTATTCGTCCAAGCTTATAAATTTTGAAATCCGGCCTTGTGGTCAAATGCGGTCATTTCCATGTATTCCTATGTTTTCTATAAGATCACATGATCCAGGTTCTCAAAGGAAATCTAGTAGGGATGTGATGGCACATGATTGCCCATTAATATATGTGATTGCGACTCGGTCACAGCATGACATTGGCTAAGACAGGGGCCGATTCTTTCAGGCTCGCTCCTTTTGATTTCATTGTGCCTTATCATTTAAAGTTTCAATGATGACGAGAGCTGTTCTTGGGCATTTTCATCATATTTTCATAATCACTTCTAATATGAATTATCTTTGTAGGCGAATTCGAGTGGATCTAGTAGCAGATAAAGGCGATGTATGTCAAGATGACACCTTTGCACCCTGGTGTCAACACTACAAGAGCGTAGTCCGCAGAAAGGGGGATGAACTGCCACAATGCATAATGGAGGCACACTCTGTGATGAAAGGGAATCACAACACTAATCCACCGAGATGTCACTCCCTCCAGATAAACCTTAAGGCATGCCAGATGTGGGATGATGAGCACAACATCTTCAGTTTCCTTCAAGAAATGACATGGAATAATAGCCATCCCACACAAGTGCAATGAAATGATACGTAGTCATTCTTTGTCCCTCCCCTGAGAAGTTGAACGCTCCAACAAATATGACTTCAACGAGTCAATAGCCTCATGGACCACTCTCCTCTATATGTTCGGATTTGTGTAACGAAACCAAATGAGGTGAAAAGTCAATGGTGAGGGTCATTTTGAGTTGTATAAGTATTACCTCCGTATAGGAGAGAAGGGCTTTTTGGTTTGAGAAGGACTTCTTTGATTATTGTGAATAAAGAGAGACTGTTTAGCTCAATAAAGAGCCTGTGTTTTAGATTCATTTTCCTCTTTTATCATGTGTTTGGATCAGAATGTTGTTGCTGGTATAAATGAAAATGTATATTTGTCTTCTACATATTGATGACTTACAGTTCATGGTTATGCTTGGTTATATTGAATATGATTCAATATCATGGCTAAAACATGAAAGGTTGCTGACTCAAAACTCTGTTGAACATCAGTTGCAAGCTCCTCTTCCATAAATGGAATGTGTATTCCTATATGAATTATTGGATTGTAATTAAGTATTAATGCAGCCTTGTTCTTATATGAACCAGTAATTGTTTCATTTAGAATGGAAATTCATATATGATGTTTAACCTCCCTTTGTCATGCTCCTGTAGGATAGATTAGGATAGTTAGGACATAGACTAGAGTAGTTAAAGGAAGTGTAGATAGGATTTAATAAATAGTGGTTAGCTATTTTAGTTTGTTGATTTAATTAAAGCCTTTTGCCCAGAAGCAACCTCTCAACACTTATTACAATTCATGGGGTCCCTTAAAACCCGTTGGAGGTAGCCATCCCAAATGAAAGCAAGCCTAATTGGGGTGTGTGATTGGGTTAGTTCCCCATTTTTGATATAGCGAAAATTCGCCCTGTCAACAAATTGGCACTAGAAGGAGGGCCTGAACCGCCATGCACAACTTCTCAAGATTTCATCTATAAGTGCCATGCATGGATTCAAAAATATTAATGCATGGATTTTGAAGGTATAAAAGACCCTTCCTCTCATTTGGAAAAGCATCGTTTCGAAGAAGAGACATTGTGGAAGTATCCTATCACTCAGGAACAACCAGTCAAAAGACTTACTCAGGGTTACACTAGTTCCCTATCATAGCTCCCTATCTTTTAGTCATTACGTCCTATAGCAAAAAGAAAGCCAAGGGTATATCACATAAACGAAGAAACTTCTGCAACCCTTCTCTTGAAGATATTGTGCTTGATTCTTTAGAGAGTGTCAACACTCTTTGGGAAGAAATCCCTGAGGATTCCCTGTCTGAAGGTAATCCCTGGCTCGATTGGGAAAATCCTAAAGAAGAAACCCTCAACCAAAACATCCCTATCCTTGATATGGCCAATATTCCTCAATTGGGTGGGAACCAATTCCCACCTCCTCTAGGAGCACTACCTCCTTGGCTCACTCGGGCTTCCATGGCGATACCTAGGTAGCAACATCCCTTACCCAAGAATGCAGAAAAGGTACTGCCTAAATTTGACCGTGAGCGGGGAGACACTGTTGAAAACCATATCAACTCATCTTTCCTGGCTGTGTGCATGCTGGGGGTAGCTGATGAATATATAGTCTGTCACCTATTCCCTTTTACCCTGACCGATGCAGCTTCCACATGGTACTTTAGCTTGAGAACTAGATCGATCACCTCATGGGTTGCCTTTCAACATGCCTTTTTAGACAAGTATGGCAATGACAAAACCCCTATTGCCTTAGTCGTAGGACTATCTCATTTGAAAATGGACACCAAAGAAAAGGTTAAGGATTTTAGTATCCAGTTCAACACCTTTTTCAATAGAATCCCAGCCACTGCCAGACCTACAGAAGAGGTGTTCATGAAATTCTGCATCACTGTCTCCCTGTCCCTACTGCGATGTGGGTGAAAAGGACTAACACACAGAGCTTACAAGGTGTTATCAATGAAGCAGTAAAAAAGAGAATGAAATGCTCAGTGTCATAGCATGCCACCATACAACTGTAGAAAAGAAAGCCTATCAAGCATCTAACAAAAATAATGGGAGTGATAACAAAGGGGATAAAACCAAAGAAAAGGATACCATAGATATAGAAGGTTTACATCGGATCATTAAGAAGCTAACAAATAGAGTCATCGATATGAAAAGGAATTCTAGAGATAGAACAAGTGGGAGTGGAGGGGAGTATAACAACATAAAACCTTTCAAACCTTTCTATCATAAGAATATAGAAGGTACACATGGCCCACTTGCACTGCTTGCTCCACCCAATGAAGGGAAATTTAACATAGAAGAGCTGGCTCTTATCGGATCTCTCCTTAACCAAGAAGAACCTATAGTGGAGCTAGAACTAGAACAAGAAGATGAGGAATAATACCAAGTAGAAGAGCCCTTGGAAGAAGAATCTCAACTCAACGTACTGTGGGATTTCTATACAAATGAGAACGATGATGACCAAGGAGACAGTATGGCAAAAATCCACACTAATAAAATCCACACACGAAGCAAAGGGTCGCTTTCAGGTGTGATGAAGCCTTTACATCATGCCAAGAAAGATGTTCACCCTGTGAAGGCACCTGCTCCCAAAGTCCCTGTTGAGAAGAGTAGACCTAGTGGTCAGCCCAAGAATACTCCGGTTGCAAACCATCCAGTGAAAGAAAATGCATCTCCCACTGCAACGAAGGCTACTCAAGATGGTAAACTCCCACCTAAGAATGGAAAAACTGGTATGTTTACTCTACCCTATACTATTTATAACATTAATTACAATATTGTGGATGAACTTAAGAAATCTATGGCTAATATCACATACTTTGATTTGTTGAAATTAATGCAGCAAAGAGATTTGCTCCTGAAAGCTATGAATGAGCGGAACTACAAAATCCCACCATCCCATGCAACCTATCCTAGAAGTCAGTCTGTAGACCTGTTAGTACTCCTTGCACAACCCAAAATCTAGCAGCCATGGAAGCCACCCTATAAAAAATGAATCGAAACCCCCAAGATGTCAATGTAGCCATGATAGGAAGGACATCTAAATCCATGACTTCCCCTTTCCTTATCACATTCGAGATATTCAACATGAACGTTCACAATTGCTTAATAGACTCAGGTGCCTCGTCCACTATGATGCCTTACACTATTGCTAAAAGACTTCATCTTATACCTGAGAAAATTGGAACTCGAATCATGTAATTAGATAGGACAAATGTGAAAGTAATTGGGGAATTTAAATATGTATTGATTCAGATGACTGCTAAACCACAATACACACAAGTCATTGATATAGTGATAGTCGATATACTTGAGGCTTATGGAATTCTGCTTAGTAGGGATTGGTTAGCAAAACTAAATGGATACTTCTCAATTGATTAGTCCCGTCTCTTACTTCCTCAGAAGGGGAAGGGTGATATGTTGAGAGTTAATCATGAAAGATACATGAAGTACATAGTGATAGAGCTAAACGGTCCCAATGAACCTGTAATGTTCACCAACTCTATCCTTGGGAATTATAGTTTCAATGTTTGTGCCACAGAAACTTGCTTTGGAGAATTCCATGCAGAAACAACTAAAGAAATTGCAATAAACACACAGTTGGAATCTCTCCCCTATAATCCAACTAATGAACCACCTTGTAATATAGTAGATAATAGAACTAGTTTCATAGGAAGTAATTCAATTGATGTAACACTAGACTCTGTATTTTGGACACTCTATTCTGATGGCTCTAAATGCCTTGAAGGTGCAGGTGCTCGGAGCATTTTCATTGACCCGCAAGGGAACCAACTTTTGATGGCCAGCCAGTTGGTGTTTGCATGCACCAACAATAGAGTAGAATATGAAGGCTTGCTGCAGGGCCTGAAGAAAACCGTTGATATGAAGGTAAAAAATTAAAGCTTTTGGTGACTCACAGATAATCGTGGATCAGGTAAGGGAAAAGATACATTATAATTCACCACACCTAGTAAGGTACCAGCATGAGGTATGGAGCTTAATTCATAGTTCTGATTATTTTAATATCACATACATACCTCGAGGGAAAAACCAAGATGTTGATCTGATGGCTAGTATGGCTACTAAACTTTTGCCTAATTTTAGATTAAAGAAGAACAAATGTTATGTTGAATTGATTTTTAGACCATCTGTACTTGATAACATCTAATATTGGAAGGTGTTTGAAGATGACAGTCTTATGAATGGGAGTAAAAGGGAGGCTAAGCCCTACCAACAGAAGCTTCGTAAGATGCATCCAGACCCAGGACCGTTGATGAAGAAAGATTTTAACAAAATGATGGATGCCAAAATCATCTTTCTGGTCATGCACATCCCTTGGGTAGCCGATCTTGTGCGCGTAAGAAAGAAAATTGGAAACATCAGGCTATGTATCAATTTTAGAAACCTGAACCAAGCATCCCAGAAAGATAGCTATCCTGTCCCTCCCATAGAACACATTCTCCAATGCATTTCTAGGTCTGAAATGTTGTCCTTATTAGATGTGTTTTCAGGATATAATTGAATATTTGTGTCTAATGGAGATCAACCTAAGACAACATTCCAACACTTATGGCTGAGCTAATTTCAAGTTGTGGAAAAAATTGGTCAAGGAACTTACAGATTGAAAACTTTTGAGAGGGAAGCTGAAAAACTCCCTGTTAATGGCCAACATCTCAAAAGATACTTCTAGCAGCCACCACATGGTGGTTACCTCCTGAGTAGGTTAGGATGCATTTTATTTTGCTGTTAGTTTAGTTGCAATTCCATCTTTTCCTTTCTTGTTTTTCTGCAAAACCCATTTTCCTTCTGTTTTGAATTACAGTCCTTTTCAGCCAACTGATTTCGGTCCTCCAGTCTCATTCTACCTTTACGATTTTCCCTCATTCACCACTTTCATCCTTTCCCTTCCTCATTAACATGCTAATGATTCTACTGTTCCTAAATCCATCATTACCTTGCAAATCAAGAAAACTTTCTATCAACCCATGAAAACTTGAAAATCAGCTGTAGAATTTAAACCAAGCCACTCATTGGCATCTGTTGAGAACTAGGTAAGATCTGTTGATAACTTGGATATATGGAGCATGTAGGGGTATCTTTATAAAACAAGAATGTGTAACTACAGCTGGACTAGCATGGAGGGACACTCCGTTTTGAATAAATCCCACTCAGGCCTAGCACATACTTGCCTATAAGGTTTACATTCATTCTCCATTGGTCCCATCCACCACTCTAAATTGTCCAATACCTGTCATCTACAAGTAAACCTCCTTTCATGGGCTAAACTCACTATCATATACCTGTGGAAAATCCAATTGTCCTCTTGTCCTTGTGCTTGAAATTGGAAGGATCGGTTATTTGGGAAGCTGGTTAGAGTAGGGACTATTGTTGGGCTCAGAGTACCGATTGATAGAGAAAGCCCAACCTTGCTTAAGCAGTTTAAAAATATGGCAAGGTCCATGACTATGTCCCATTCAATTATATGAAAGTATAGCACTAAAATTTCTATATAAAGTGCAGATAAACATATTTACATCAAGTTTGATGAGCAATAAAGTGCTGAGGTACACACCTAAATGAGTATTGACAAACTAGTGATGGCCCCAAAAGGATCTTGAAAGTAGAAAACAGGTGAAGGAAGGTCAATAAATCCCATAATATGGACATTGGAGAATGTTTGTCAAAACCTTATCAGTGAGAAGAAGCTATTTGTCTTTATCCCACCTGAAATAATTAATGTTGAAGTGGAACCCATCCCTATTCATCTGTACATTTTGCATTGCGAATCTATCTTAACATCCTAATGTTTTTTGAATCCAAGGTTTATTTGGAAACAAAGACAACTGGTTCACCCAACAGCTCACCATTTGATGCGGCCACAACCACCACAAAATTAAAATTTGCCATAGTAGCAATTTTGAATGGGTCCCCTAGAAGTTGATATTGCACTCCTTCGAATGATTTGTTTCATCCCAAGGATTTTAACTCTTTGGAAAGCCAAATCTTAAATTTCTAAATCGTCAAGGCCCCCTTAATAAATCTCTGCTGCATAGTTCATTCGAAACCCAGCCTAGCCCTTTATTAGGTCCCTTCTTCAGGGGTTTCGATCCTCATACGTATTCATGGTACATTTATTCCCACACATATAATCGCCCCTACCTTTACTATCGCTGCTCGTGTACTTAACACGCAAAACCTCCTATCGCATCTTTATCCCCATTTTAACTCCTCACAATGGAAATTCTTCACAAAACACGTTTAACATACTCGTTTATCACTTATCGAACGTCACCTTAATCAAGGGCAAAGGCTTGTTAATCATGAATAATTGTGATGCAATTAAGTCCTCAATCGCATCCCAAATTGCAATCGGCAAGACCCCAGGGTTATTCATAACGCAACCACAATGCACTAGATCCGTCGGGATTATTGACCACAACACATATTTATTTTGGGTCCGAGACCTATCCCATATCGCATATTGGTGGAGCCTGGGATCATATGCAAAACGCGATGTGATATGGTAGACCCATCGGATTATTAAATACAACATATATATATATATATATATATATCAGGTTCGGCGGAATCGCATATCGCAATCAGTGGGGTGCTAGGCCTGTGCACATTGTGATATACGATTTGGCGGACCCATTGATCTTATTAAACAGAATATATATGTTATTGGGTCTGCCTCCCCCATCACTAAATCGTTATCGGCAAGGTCTAGCGCTTATGGATAAGGTCCAATTCAATGAAGCAGACCCGCCGATAACTATGTGTCCAGGCTTATAAATTTTGAAATTCGGCCATGTGGTCAAATGCGATATTTTCCGTGTATTCCTATGTTTTCTATAACATGTCATGATTTGGGTTCTCAAAGGAAATCTGATAGGGGTGATATGGCACATGATTGCCCGTTAAGGTGTGCAATTGTGACTCGGTCACAACACGAAGTTGGTTAAGCCAAGGGTCGATCCTTTCATGCCCGCCTTTTGATTTCACTACGCCTTATCATTTAAAGTTTCAATGATGACTAGAGAAGTTCTTGGGCGTTTTTATCATTTTGTATAATCACTGCTAATAGGAATTATCTCTAAAGGCGAATTCAAGTGGATCTGGTAGCAGATAAAGGCGATGTATGTCAAGATGATACCTCTACACCCCGGTGTCGATACGGTAAGAGCATAGTTTGTAGAAAGGGGGATGAACTGCCACAATGCATAATGGAGACACACTCTGTGTTGAAAGGGAAGCACAATGCTGATCCACCAAGATGTCACTCCCTCCAAATAAACCTCAAGGCATGCTAGATGTGGGATGATGAGTAGAGCATCTTCAGTTTCCTTCAAGAAATGACATGGAATAATAGCCATCCCACACAAGTGCAACGAAATGATATGCAGTCATTCTTTGTCCCTCTCCTGGGAGGTCGAATGTTCTAGCAAAGATGACTTTGACGTGTCAACAACCTCATGGATCATTCTCCTCTTTATGTTTGGATTAGTGTAATGAAAGGAAAGGAGGTGAAAAGTCAGTGGTGAGGGTCATTTTTAGCTGTATAAGTATTGCCTCTGGATAGGACAAAAGGGATTTTTGGTTTGAGCATGACTGCTTTGATTATTGTGAATAAAGAGAGACTTTTTAGCTCAATAAAGAGCCTGTGTTTTAGATTGATTTTCCTCTTTTATCATGTGTTTTGATCAGAATGTTGTCACTGGTATAAATGGAAATTCATATTTGTTTTGTGCATATTGATGACTTACATTTCATGGTTATGCCTGGTTGTATTGAATATGATTCAATATCATGGCTAAAACATGAAAGGTTGCTGACTCAAAACTCTGTTAGACATCAGTTGCAAGCTCCTCTTCCATAAATGGAATGTGTAT
This sequence comes from Pinus taeda, assembly GCA_000404065.3. Lineage (NCBI taxonomy): Eukaryota > Viridiplantae > Streptophyta > Pinopsida > Pinales > Pinaceae > Pinus > Pinus taeda. The sequence goes on from APFE031722408.1 coordinate 13,918, forward strand.
TCCTGTATGAATGATTGGATTGTAATTAAGTATTAATGCAAACTTGTTCTTATATGAACCAGTAATTGATTCATTTGGACTTGGAATTCATATATGATGTTTAACCTCCCCTTGTCATGCTCTTGCAGGATAGATTAGGATAGTTAGGACATAGACTAGAGTAGTTAGAGGAAGTGTAGATAGGATTTAATACATAGTGGTTAGCTGTTTTAGTTTGTTGGTTTAATTAAAGCCTTATGCCAAAAAGCAACCTCTCAACACCTATTACAGTTCATAGGGCCCCTTAAAACCCATTGGAACTAGCCATCCCAAACGAAAGCAGGCTAAATTCAGGTCTGTGATCGGGTTAGTTCCCCATTGTTGATATAGTGGAAATTTTCCATGTCAACAAGTCCAAGCCACTCCACAAAAGAATGAATGATTTTAAACAGAGATTTAAAATAAGGAGGCTATCAAAAGTTAGAAAACAGGCAATCCTAGCAGGAATATGTCTCGGGCCTATCACCTATGCGTTTATTATTCCAAGTATATAGGAATTTAGGAGGTTTGACATTGAAAATGTTGAAGTTGAGAATTAGGTCCTCCATGTTCTCCTGAAAGGCATCCCTAAAAATTAAGCCTCCCCTTTTGTCCTTTTTACCCACAGTGATATTAAAATCACCTCCCAGTATACAATTACGTCCATAATCAGTGATTTTCAACTTTATCAAAGGCTTCCAACAATCCCATTTCTCTCTAAAGTGGATAGGCATATATACATTTATCACATTGAAATTATGTTGCATCTATAATGTTTTAATGGTAGTTGAAACCTAGTGGGTGTTTTTTATAGAGATCACTAGTTGCAATTTTGTTGGATTCCACATCATGTAAAGGCCCCCAGAAGTAGCTCTCTAGCTTTCCACTATCATTTTGTTGCAACCCCAAATTTTGGAGTGGATTAAGGAGAATTTTGTCTCACCCAACTTTGTCTCTTGGAGGAGAGTGACTACTGGCCTTTCCTTTTGTATTAGTGATTTCACTTCCATTATTCTTTTCTTAGATTCTAGTCCCATATAGTGCTAGGCTTTAATTTTTATTGTTTACTCTTTGTGAATGTCAACCCTTTCACAGAGCCTGATATGCTTCCTTTTTTTCCTTCTTTGGACCCCAGGCTAGCTAACTAGCGAGGGATGTTGTGTTGGAAGCCTAACTCTTTGTATTTTTCCATTTTTCCTACCTTATTTCTTTACGTGTTTTCCTTCTTGATCTTCTAGACTTTCTGAGCCATATCCCGAACTCTTGCGCCTTCTTATTTATTTTCGGATGAGCTCGTTGGTATTGTTGTTCCCGGTAATTTCTTAGAGGATAAGAACCCTTCTTCTTCCTCTTCTTCATTTGTGATGTCTTCTATGTTGCTGGATGTTTCTGGACTTGAAGTAATTTTTTTTACTTTTTCAAGTCAAGGTTAGAATGGTGCCTTCATGGGGTGGGGAGCTTCCATCCTCATGAACCGAAGCCATAACTATGTACCTATTTTCTTATTTCCATCAACGCGATCCTAAATGGGGGTGCCCAAAGGATGGGTGGGTGTAATTTGGATTAGACCTACATTCTTGGGGGGTTGGATTTGGTTTTTTTACTGGTCCATTATTCTATTTTGAGTTCCCCATTTTTCCTTTTACTTTCTGCCAATTCTCCTTTGCTTCTCCTTGTTGATTTTGCGGCATGCATTTTTTTGGGGGGAGATTTTGGAAAATTGTCCATATTCATCACAAAGATTACATTTGACTGGAACTTGGTCATAGTCTACTTCCTGCACATATGTCCAACTATCAATACAAAGATTGACTGCAGTTGGGATACCTTTTTCTAGGTCAACTTCTACACAAATCCTTGTAGAGGAAAATAAACCATCTGTTGGCTCTTAACAATGTATGTACTTTCATAGATAGTTCCCAATCAATCTAAAGGTTGCATCATTTCAGCAGTCGAGAGGGAGTTAGGGAAACTTCACCCAGACGGGGACTGAAGAGGGAACATCACATTTCAAGTTGAAGCTGGGACACCACCTATCCAAATAAAACCTTGAGCTCCCATGAAGTAAGAACCACTCTTGAAAGCTAAATCTATGTCCAGAATATTTAAAAGTAGAAGGTGTAGAAGCCCTTATCACAGAATGATGAAATAACCTCTCCATTGATGAGCAACTTCTAGTTCTTCTCTATCGAAGTTTGAACCATTCAGGGAGTGGACAAGAGGCCCATGAACTAACCAATAAGGCCCCAATCTGAAAGCAATAAAGCATGGAAATGAGCTTGAGGGGTGCTAATCTCAATGTTAGGGATATCATCCACCCTTTTAATGAAGCGCAACAGACCTTTCTTCTAAAAATTTGGGGTCACAACCACCATGGAGTTGAATGTTTCTATTTCCGGAACCAAAGAATCATCGTGGGCCGGTGTAGCCATCAGGGATGTATGACCAACACAATCTGACACACCAAGCTTGAAGGGGAGTAGGAGTACGGTGGGAGAGAAGACAGTGGAAGAGAGAGGAGAGAGGGCCCTTAGCGATAGGTCAAAAGCTTGAAACCAACAAAACCAATGAAACCAGCAAGCCAAGCTCTAAACGTTGAATCAATCACATCAAACTATTATGTATACTAAATAATATTCTCATGAAGAGAGAAAAAGTTGATTATGAGGTCGTCACTAAGCTAGAAAGAAACACCATAGGTGCATGGTCATTTGATGTTCCATATCATAAGTAATGGAGTACTCTTACAGATTTATATGAATGATCCATTCAAAGTGGATTTCCACCTGTGATAGAGATGGTGTTAGTAGACATATGTTCTATCTTAAAGCCTCTACCATAGCAGTAGGCACAATCACAGGCATGACCCCAATAGTTAGCACTAGAATCACCATGACCATTGGCACAACCATCACTATTGGTAGCTCAGGTAAGGTAGCATCCAACCAAGAGAGAGAAGACCTAGTGTACATCCAAGAGACAGAGGGAGAGAGCCCACTACAGTCAAGTTCTAAGCAGGCCACCCTACAACTAGTAGATATTTCAAGAAGCTTCTAGAAGAAGTATTTTACAATACAACAAGCATTTTTATAAATATTCTTGGTGGTTTATCTAAATACTACTAGTGGTTTAGTGGAGGGTCTTGGGCTTTGAGTGCCTATATATAGGCCTCGTATTGTATTTTCAAGGGAGAAATTTTAGGTTGTAGGGGAAACTCTATGAAAATTTTCTCAAAATATGCTAGGAGTTTCGAAGCTTTCAAGGAACGAATTATGTGGTTAGTTTTTCTTGAAATGTTCTTCTTTTACATGTAATTTCATGAATCCACCTTGCATTTTGAAACTTTGCTACGTATAAATACAATTTCAAACAATTTTCATGGCAAATTGTGTTGTGAACTTGATTTGTTGTGATGAGGAAATTAAACTGTGAAATTAAAGTGAATTCATTCAAAAAGACCTATTGCATTCATACAACTGCTTCATAAGAAGAAAACATATATGAAACTCACATAAAAAGTAAAACACAGGTTGTAATTCACCAATAAGATGGAATCAATTTGGTAGTATTTATTATCTCCAAGGAAGTATGAAATTATATAAATAGCCAAAATATCGACACCTTTTTCTATGGTTCTCGTTTCTTTAAATAATACATCAAAATTAGTTACAAGAGTAACTCTCAAAAGCACTTAACTCTCTTAACTACTCATAACTTACAGTCATTTTAGTAAAACATTAATTACAAAAAAAAATCATAAACAGAAATATAATAATTCTTTGAATTAACAAAACTAGATTAAAAAAAATCCATTAACTTGGTTGATTAGGCACTGACTACATGACTTCTACTTATAAAGGTGTGATCATCCTTTCACATATTTCCCATATCGCTTCATATTGAAATTGATATGAAATCAAGTCATAACAAGCCATTTGCAATCTTGAATGTTTGAAATAGTTTGGCTTGGCCACAAAAAAAAACTTCACTAATCACATGAGATAAAAATCATGATCAAGATAATTGACAACAATTTTGCCTCTTAAAGCTAGAGATGTTTCAAGAGCTCCGTAAAAAAAAAAAAAAAAAAAATCATACTTGACAACAGCTTCTCATAAGCTTATCAAGAAATCAAGTTACCATTTTGGTCCCAACATTTGGGTAGTCCTACTCTAGTTCTTGATTAAACTTGTTATTAAATATTAACATTTCCCCTTTGTACTTCTTCCTGTCGATATTTCTTATTTCTAAAATAAAACACACTCTGTCAACCACATCTAAATCTCTGAGTTCATTTGGAGTTCTTTCTTTCAATAACTTTATCATCTTCTTTTTTTTTGAGACTCTATCTACTATTTCACTGTCAATTCATTTTGTAACTAGATATCATTTTCTCAATAGAGATTTTTTTTCTCTGCAATAACACCAATATAGTCTCAATTTGAATGCATATACTAAATGATTTGATCCAAAATTTTTCATTTTTCTCTTGTTAGGGAGCTATTTCCCTTCAATTTTTGTTTTATCTTCTTCATTTTGTCTTCAACATTTTATTTCTCACGTTGTAATTGGTTATTCTTACCATTTGCTAGATTGAGTTTTCATTCTTTAATATTCAATTTCTCTTTTGTTTCTACGAGAGAACTCTATGTTCTTTTCAATTCAACTTCTGAGATCTTAAAATCTTCTATCACCTTTGCTATTTTTTCTGAAGGATCATTGGAATCAAAGTACGTTAGTACATCAATAGTGCAAACATGACTTTGAATAGATTGCTCCAAACTCTATAATTTCCCATCTAAACTAGCAATTTCATTCTTCCTCTTTATTAATTCCTCCATCAATTGTTCTTTATCCTTTTTGGCCTAAGAAAACTCTATTGTTTGATCATGTTCAGAACCATGGATTTTTAATGTTTTCCTCAAAGATTGCATTTCAAATTCAGTATTCTACAATAGCGCCTTAATTGATTCTCTATCCTTTGTATCAGCTCCAAACTTAACAATTAACTTCTTAAATTCTTTAATATGAATCTTCTTTGCTCTCGAGTTAGATTTTTCTTGATTTAATTGATTGGTGACTTTTTTAATAAACTTGTTTTCTTTATTCACTATTATAGAACTTGCTCAAGTCATTGTAAATCATATCGCTATCTTGTTTTTGTAGGTTTATTTTATCAGGTAATGAAATATACTCACATTAATGGACAAATTCATTGTCATGAAGTCAAGCCTTATATAAACAGATTGAGTGATTAAGTGAATGAGGAATAGCTTTAATTGGTTCCTCTCCAAATCCATGGCATAAAGAAACATGGTTTGATAAACCAAGGTTGATTACACTAATAACTGAGCTATCATATCACTTCTTACCTTATCATTCCTTTCTTAAATTTAATGCTAATTTTGTTGCAAAATATCTTCTTGATCAGATGGAGTTTTCTCAACTGGATGTGCTGCGAGATCAATGGAAATGGAGGGAAATATTATTCTCTCTGTATTTTCCAATTGAATTTTCAAACTAGGATTATTTTGGGCCATCTCTTTCAATTTGATTTGCATATTTTTGTCTTCTTCTCCTTCTTGGATTTTGGCTCTTTTCTCTAATTGTAAATCTTCCATTTCAACATTTTCCTTCTCAGGAACAATTATTTTCAAAATATTCTCCTTCATAGGGGGAGTTTCAATCTCCATCCTCTCATACCCTTTAGCTTCTTGCAATAGCAATAGTTAGTCACCAGGCCAAATCTCTTGATTTTCCACATTTTCAATCTTTGGTCTGCTTTCATATGAGTAGGGAACCAAACCAACTTCAACTCTTCTATTAGAAATAATATGTTACGGATCATATTTCCATTTCTCCTCTTTCACAAAATTAAATTCTTTCATCATTTCTTTAATTTGTCCAAAGGGCTTATCCATTGTTCACAATAAATGGTCCAACATGTTTTTCATGTTTAAAGTTGTGTCCCTTGCACCAAGGGACAAAGTGGATCTGACCAACATTGATAATTTGTCTTATAAATTAAATGGAGAATATTCTCATGGGCAATAATATTGGAAGGTGATATGGTTGCACTCTTGCTCTATAGAGTCTTATCTGTATATAATCTTCAAATAAATGCTAGTCACACACTCTTGTGTCAACAGTAAGTTGTAGGAGCTCCCTTCCTTTAGAGAGGATTCTTTTAGGTGTTTGATTATTTAAAATAGAGTATACCACAACCATAAAATATGATAAATATTGACAGAAGCCTTCATGATGTTATTTCCACCTGATGATATTAGTCCAATCAACTACTGATTTCACTTGATTCTCTGATTCCATCATGTCTAGACGAAGATGATTGAAGTTATCCACATGTGAATATAAAAATAGATGGACCAAATATGATTAATACCTAAAGTACCTAGTGCCATTGAGATTTTGGAATTGAAAATGTATCAATTTTTATAAATATATGGGGATATCCATAACATGTCTAGAACAACTTTAGGTTGTAGCATTAAACTAAGGAACCCTAAATATTACTCACTTGCTATTCTAGTTTCACCCTCCCCAAGAACAAATAAAATTACAACAAAAAATTGTTGTGTAGTCTCATAAAATAGAGTTATAGGTTAAGTTTCTATTGTTTGAGGAATCTAGGAATTCAATGAAACATTAACCTGAACAATTTTTCTCTATCAATTTTAAGAAGAGATTTATAAGGCTCAAAGTCTCATCAAAAAATTTCTTCAGCATTTAAGTTGTGGGAAAATTGAAGGTCTTATGGATGTTGGAAATAATACTGAGAGCAGGGGTGAATCAATATTAGCAAGTTAACAATTTTTCATTTCCATAGTAAAATTCATATACGCTACTTCAGTTAATGAAACTTGCATGTATACGCAACTGTATATAAGGCAACTAGCGTATACCCTGTAAACTTATAATTTAGTTAATTCTTCATATGTTGATCTTTAATCTGTGCATCAGAACCATATAAATAGTAACCAGGAGTAGTAAAAATAGAACAGACAGTCATACACATGAACACAAGATATAAGGTGGAAACCTAATGTGGGTGAAAAACACCTACTGCAATTGTCTCTATCTTCCTTTTAATTATAAACTTATTTTTTACAATATTTTGTACTAGTGCAGTCTTATACTAGTACGCATGCTTCTACCTGAAAAAGGCTACAACCTTCTCTTGTTCTCCACCTTCTCTTGGAAGGGAGCTACAACCCCCTTAGCTCTAGCTGATGTGTTTACTAGCATGTAGGTGCTAACCTACAAAAGTCTACAACCTTCTCTTTTCTTCCAGGGACCACGTTTCATAAATTTTCAGAATGGATCCATAAATAACTTCATTCAAACATCAAATGCATCTTCATTAACCAATCTCCTTTGCATCAACCAAAAACTGAATCAAACAATCACTTCTTTGAATGTTGTAACCAGAATATAGTAACAATAACTAGAAACCAAGCCAGAACCCAGAACATTGCAAAATAAATAAGAAGTAGCTAAAGCATATTTTATGAGGTGTATGCTACTTCAATGTGACCAACCTGTGTGCATATGCACTTGTATCAAGGCAAACTTGTGTATACGCACTTTCGAAATGCCAAACGAGTGTGTATATGCGCCTTTGATATAATGAACCTGCGTACATATCTGTAAAAGATGATTTACCATTTACAATTATTTAGACATCAGTTATACCCAAATCATCATATTGGAAAATTACGACATGCGCCAATTATTAAGATAAAAGATAAAAAACCACACAAAGATACTTCTCTTCAAGCCTTAAGATCTTGACCCATCAATAGAACTTATCCTTCATCAAGCACTCAAGTTCATCCTTGATTCAAATCCAGTTGTGCACCATAACCCAATAACCTGTAATCTAGATCTTACTCTTCATTAGATATTCAATTCATGAGTGCCTTTGCCTAATTATCTTCTCCTCCTTTTATACTCTTAGGCCTTACTTAATATCATGGTCCAAAACCACTTAGAGTCAATACCTTGGACCAAAAACCTAGGGTCAACGCTTCGGACAAGATAGCTTGGACCAATACCATGGATCACAATACCATGGACCAAATACCACAGACCAAAACCAAGTTTTCCAACATGTACGCGCCTTTCCTTTCGTGAAAGTGTGTGTATGCTATATGCACATTTTGGTTTGTGAACCCATGTGTACACGTGGCTTTGTCAAGGGGAACCTGTGTGTACCTTTCTTTCTTCATTCTGTGAGCCTGAACTATGATATGTCATCTATGGTAGTTTCCATCAATGAAAACACTTGTGTCATAGTGCCAAATCTGTGTCATAATGCCAACAATATCCCCCTTTTGACTTGATGGCAACCCCAAGTCACTCTCCCCCTTTGTCATCAAGGGCAAATTGTTATGCTCTCCTTGAGTACATGCTGAATTCTCTGATATGCTGAAGTGTGTTGTCCATGCTCCCCCTGGCTACAACCAAGGTCTACAAAAAGATGTTCTACAAGAAGAACATGACTCTATACATCATAAATGACCTTCCTATCACCAAAGACTCATGCATACATCCATATCCCAACCAAGTGGGGATATACCAAGATTGACTCATCCACCCAACCAAGTGCGGATATACCAAATGTTTATACATGACAAAACAAGAACATTACATCATCCATCCCATGTATAGTGGGGAAAAAAAATAGGTCGTTTCATGACCTTGATAATAAAAGATATACATGAGATAGAGACAAAATATCTAAAACAAGACTATGATACTTATCAGCAACTGTCATAGCCGCATCCATCACTCACCATCCAAATAAGCAACCATGATCTCCCTCTACACCTATTTCACCTAAATCTATGAATTTGTACCAAGGTCTTCTAAGATAATGCCAACAATGCATTATTAGAATTATATGCTCCCCCTGAACCTATGCTAGATGATCACTGTCAAACTCATATCAGACCCTTGTCATCCTGAGTCTTGCCCACTTTTTTTCTTCAAACCAACATATACGCGACTATATCCACATCAACCGGCACATGTACGCAGATACGCTTCATGAAAATTGCGTACAACCACTTTTCTCTGAAATAGATAAGTTTCAACAGCAAGATGATGCATCCACTACTCCCAACTTCTGCATCATATATTCAAATGTCTCTCTGGGCAGTGGTTTGTTGAATATATCAGCAACCTATTATTTGGAGGGAACATACTCCAATTTGACCTTTTGTTCAAGCACTTGTTCATGGAGAAAATGATACTTGATAGGTATGTTCTTGGTCTTGGAATGCATGACTGGATTCTTTGAAATACTGATTGCACTTGTATTATCACATAGAATGGAGATGGGTGGAGTACATGTGACCTAAATGTCTTGCAATGTTTGCATCATCCAAAGGAGTTGTGTGCAGCAAGATGTAGCAACCACATACTTGATTCTTTGAAATACTGATTGCACTTGTATTATCACATAGACTGGAGATGGGTGGAGTACATGTGATCTAAATGTCTTGCAATGTTTGCATCATCCAATGGAGTTGTGTGCAGCAAGATGTAGAAACCACATATTCTGCTTCAGCTGTAGAAAATGCAATTGAACTTTTTTCTTATTGACTAATCTGGAACCCATATAAAATGCATCACCACTAGTGCTTTTTTTGTCATCCACACTTCTTTCCCAATCTACATATGTATATGCATGAAGTGTAAGATTTGTATCCCTAGGATACCATAAACCAAAGTTATATGTTCCTTGAAGATATTTGAAAATCCTTTTGACTACTTGAAGGTGTGATTCCTTTGGATTTGCTTGGAATCTTCCAACTATTCCCGCACCATGCATGATGTCTGGTCGGGTACCTATTAGATAAAGTAGACTGCCAATCATGGATTTGTAGGTTGGTTGATGTACTGTTGTTGATTCATCATTTGAACTGAGACTGCATCCTATTACCATATGGGTACATACTGGTTTAGAATCTTCCATGCCATATTTTTTCAAGATCTGCTTGAGATACTTGGTTTGTGATAGAAAAATACCATCTTTATTTTGTTGAACTTGTAAACCAAGAAAATATGTGAGTTCACCAAGTAGGGACATTTCAAATTCTTTCTGCAATACCAAAGCAAAGTTTTGACTCATGGCTTTTTCATTGCTACAAAAAATGATATCATCAACATACACAACAAGTATTAGCAATTTATCATTGTCAATCTTTGTATATAGATTGCTATTAGTTGATCCTTTTGAAAAGCCTTGTTGATGGAGGTATTTGTCAAGATGGTAATACTAGGCCCTTGAAGCTTGTTTTAGACCATAGAGAGCCTTTTTGATTATGCATACAAGTTTTGGATCATTTACAAGGATGAATCCATCTGGTTGCTCAATATATACTTCTTCTTCTAAGTCTCCATTAAGAAAGGCAGATTTTACATCTATTTTGTATACTTTGAAGTTCTGAAAGCTAGAAAGAGCAGGGAACATTCTTATGGCTTCAAGTCTAGCAACAAGTGAAAAAGTTTCTTCAAAATCTATACCTTCTTGTTGAGAATATCCTTTACAAACAAGTCTAGCCTTGTTTCTAATAACTTCTCCATTTTCATTCAGCTTGTTTTTGAATATCCATTTGGTTCCTAGGATATTCTTATCATGAGGTATAGGAACTAATTCCCAACTATTATTCTTTTCAGTTTGCTCAATCTCTTCATTCATCGGCTTGACCCAACATTCATCTTTGCATGCTTCATGTACATTTTGAGGTTCAACGGTAGAAAGCAATGCTAAATAGATTGAAGCTTCTGTAATAGTTCTTGTTTGCACACCTGTCTCTTTCTGTCCCAAAATTTGAGTCTCTGGATGGTTTTTCTGAACATACCTGGATGGAGTCTTTTCTTCTACCGTTATTTATTCTTTTGGTGCTTCATTGGTTTCTTCTTCAGAATTAGTTTGATTTGATGTGGGAGGATAATCCTCATCTTCTTCATAATCTTCAGTTTTTACCTGCTTTGGATTTTTGCCTACTTCATCAACCTCAACATCAATGCTTTCAACAATTTCCCCTAGTATTTTATTATAACACTTATATCCTTTACTTCAGGAGGAGTAACCAAGGAGAATGCTTTCATCTACTCTAGGTTCAAACTTGCCAAGTTTTTGATTAGTCCTTTTGATGTACCATTTGCTTCCAAAAAATTTGAAGTATTTTATAGTAGGAGTCTTACCACACCAAAGTTCATGTGGAGTTTGAGTGTTGTTTACCCGAATGTTTGTTTTGTTGAGAATAGTAATGGCAGCAAATGCAACTTCACCCCTGAAGGTTGCCAGAGTTCCAGACTCATCTAGCATGGCACAAGCCATTTGTTGAACAATTTTGTTCATCCTTTCTACCACTCCATTTTGTTGAGGAGTCCTTGCAGTAGAGAATTCCCTTTTTATTCCATTTTCTTCACAAAAGTTGAAGAATTCATCCGAGGTAAATTCCCCTCCTCGATCAGACCTGAGGCATTTGATTTTGCGATCTGATTCATTTTCAACCAACACTTTGAAGGCTTTGAACTTTTCAAATGCTTCATATTTATGCTTTAGAAGTCCTATTCAACACATTCTGGAAAAGTCGTCAATGAACAATATAAAGTATTCTTCTCCATGAGTTGACTTTTTCCTTGATGGACCACATAAATCAGTATGAACAAGTTCAAGAGGCTTACTAGTTGATCCTTCCTTCTCAGGGAAATGAGCTCTACTTTTTACCAAATTGACATGATTTTCATATTGTATTTTCTGGAATGTTGATATCAGGAAGATCACGAATAGCCTAGAATCTGCATGCTTTTCTTATTTGAGAGAAAACTTAGATGGCTCAATCTTCTATGCCATAGCCAATGTTCATCATTTTTGCTTAGGTAGCACTGTTGTTGTCCTCCCTTGGGTATGTATAGGTTGTTTTGAGTTCTTATACCTTTTATCGTTGTTTCTCCTATATCAAGCTCATGAACAACACATCCATTTGATTGAAATACTACTTCATTTCCTTGATCGTACATTTGACTGACACTCAATAGATTATGCTTTAGACCATCAACATACATAACATTCCCAACTTTAACCTTTTCTTTTAAGAGAACAAAACCTTTACCTTTTATGAAAATAGGAGTGTCATTTCGAAATGAGACCTTCTTTTCCTTTTCTAAGGCATCATACGACTGAAGTTTTTCTTTATCATCTGTCATGTGTTTCTAGAATCCACTGTTGATGTACCACTGATTTTCTTGTCCTTCTGCATACAAGGCTATACCACATTTTTATATTTGAGGTTCTTTCTTTCTCCAAGTTTTGGAATCCAATGAAGTTTGATCCTTTTGAGATGTTTGCCGAAATTTACTCTTGCATTCAAAATCTTCATTACCAAAGTTGTTACAGATAGAGCATTCTATTTCATTTTCAAGAAGCGAAAAGTTATTGGAGGTCCTTTTCATGATCTCTGTCACATCCTTTTGATTTTGTGCTTCTCTAGTCATGATGGTCTTGTAAGCAGCACATTGAGCAGCTTTGTGTCCAAATTTATGACATGAAAAACATTGGTCATTAAAGAAATTCCTGTGATTATCGAACCTACTAACCTGGTGATTATAGTTTCCATTGACTAAGTATGATTTACTGAGGTTGGTTGTAGCTTTTGTTCATCCTTGAAGTAGATTGACCCCGATTTACTTGGTGATCTGATTTATGCCTTTGCTGACGGTTGTCAGCCTATTCACTACCCTTTACTACATCAAGATAGATTTTTGTGGAGGTGGACGGTTTCTATGCTTCTTCAGTATATCCAAGACCTATCTTTATCAGAGGATAACGCTGCACTTTGATAATTGCATTTAGGGTCTTGGATCCTTTAGCAAATATAAGATTGAGAGCTTTTGTTTTCTCAATATCCTTTCTTAGACCCACAATTTCACATTCTAATTTTACATTGTGTTTTTCCCTTTCAACAAGTTGGAATGTCAGAGTATCTGTAATCATATTCTTTTCTTCTAAACAAATTTTAAGTTTAGAGATTTCTTTATAAAGACCATCTTCATCTAAAGCATCCAAGAAATCATTATCTTCAAAAGCCATCAGAAGTCTATAATCATTTCTATTTTCATCTTCATCACTATTTGATAAACCATCACTATCTTCATGCGTATATTAGCTCCTCTTACTTACACTTTGTTTTCTATTCCATTTTGTTGATTCCTTACCTTTAACAAGTTTATCTTTGTGAGGACATTTGGCAGCATAATGACGGACTCTTCCACAAGCAAAACATTTGAAATGTAGTTTACCTCTGAATCTTCCAGAACCCCGTTGAAGGTTCTTGACAAAGTTTGCTTCTTCCTCTCCTTTTGAAATATGTCCTGATTCATTGAGTTCTTATCTTCCTGAAGCTTTGAATTTGGCTTCTCTCATATCTAGTGGACCTCCTTTTCTCATTTCGAAAGTAGTTAGGATTTCGTGCAGCTGTGTCATAGTAATACTCTGAAGATCCTACTTTTCTTCTATGGCAAAAACGTTTGATTCAAATGTAGAAGACAAGGATCTTAAAACCTTTTCAACTAAAGTAACTTATTTTATCTCTTCACCCAAATTTTTCTTGCAATTAACAATCTCATCTATACGTAGGAAGTAATTAGCCATTCTTTCATCATTGTGCATTTTGAGAGTTTCATATTGAACTCTGAGAGATTGTAGTTTTGCACATTTTACCTGATCGTCTCCTTCATAGCTTAGAACGATCTTGTCCCATATTTCTTTGGTGGTTTTGGGTTGCATAACCTTGAAAAATTTTGATTGTGACAAACTACCCAATAATGTATTGATAGCCTTGGCATTGGTTTCATATTGCTTTTTACCTACCGTATCCGTAGGAATTGCTGATGGAAATGTATATCCTCCTTCCACAATTTCCCAAACATCTATTCCAATAGATTGAGATAGGTTGTGGTTCTTACCTTCCAATAAACGAAGTTGTTCCCATCAAAGATTTGTGGTCCAATGGATCCCTCTCTTTCGTAGTTACTCATGATGATAGATCTTCCTTCAAGCGATCAAGCTTCTTCTGAAAGCCCTGATCTAATACCAATTGTTGGAAATAATACTGAGAAGGGGGGTGAATCAGTATTAGCAAGTTAACAAATTTTCATTTCCATAATCAGATTCATATACACTACTTTAGTTAATGAAACTTGCATGTATACACAACTGTATATAAGGCAACTAGCGTATACCCTGTAAACTTATAATTTAGTTAATTCTTCATATGTTGATCTTTAACATGTGCATCAAAACCATATAAACAGTAACCAGGAGCAATAAAAATAGAACATACAGTCACACACATGAACACAAGATATAAGGTGGAAACCCAATGTGGGTGAAAATCACCTGCTACAATCATCTCTATCTTCCTTTTAATAAGAAACTTCTTTTTACAATATGTTGCACTGGTGTAGTCTTCTAGCAGTACGTAGGCTTCTACCTGCATAAGGCTACAACCTTCTCTTATTCTCCAGCTTATCTTGGAAGGGAGCTACAACCCCCTTAGCTCTTGTACTAGCTGATGTGTTTACAAGAACGTAGGTGATGACCTACAGAAAGCCACAACCTTCTCCTTTCTTCCAAGGACCATGTTTCATAAATTTTCAAACTGGGTCCATAAATAACTTCATTCAAACATCAAATGTATCTTCATCAACCCATCTCCTTTGCACCAACCCAAAACTGAATCAAACAATCACTTCTCTGAACGTTGTAACTAGAATACAGTAATAGTAACCAAAACCCAAGCCAGAATCCAGAACAGTACAACAGCGATAAGAAGTAGCTAAAGCATATTTTATGAGGTGTACGAGACTTCAATGTGATGAACCTATGTGCATACACACTTGTATCAAGGCAAACTCGTGTATACGCACTTTTGAAATGTCGAACCAACATGTATACGTGCCTTTGATATAATGAACCTGCATACAAATCTGTAAAAGATGATTTACCATTTACAATTATTCAAACATCAGTTATACCTAGATCATCATATTTGTAGATTATGACATGCACCAATTATTAAGATAAAATATCAAAAACCACACAAAGATACTTATCTTCAAGCCTTAAGATCTTGACCCATCAATAGAAATTATCCTTCATCAAGTGCTTAGGTTCATCCTTGATTCAAATCCAGCTGTGCACCATAACCCAATAACCTGTAATCTAGATCTTTCTCTTCATTAGATATTCAATTCATGACTGCCTTTGCCTAATTATCTTCTCCTCCTTTTATAGTCTTAGGCCTTAGTCAATACCATGGTCCAAAACCACTTAGAATCAGTACCTTGGACCAAATACCTGGGGTCAACACTTTGGACAAGATACCTTGTACCAATACCATGGATCACAATACCATGGACCAAATACCACGGACCAAAACCAAGCTTTCCAACATGTACGCACCTTTCCTTTCATGAAAGTGCGTGTGTACACTATACATGCCTTTTGGTCTGCGAACCCGCGTGTACACGGGGCTTTGTCAATGGGACACTGCGTATACCTTTCTTTCTTCATTCTGTGAGCCTGAACTATGATATGTCATTTGTGAGAGTTTCCATCAAGGACAACACCTATGTCATAGTGCCAAATTGGTGTCATAATGCCAACAATGGACTAACTCTAGTGTAACTTCAAGAACACTTTCTCATGTTGTAGACGTGAAAAAATTTCTCTAAGGAACTAGAGCATATGTAAATCAGCTTATAAATATTGCGAACAATCACATAATAAACACCAAACTAAAAAAAATGAATCAGATCATTGGACTCATTAAATCAATTGTGGGCATCTTGTTGAAATTCGAGGAGTTCAAATGGGCATCATGGGTGGTGAATATTGGATTCATAGTTGATTAATGGAGCGTTGTTGGGTATTGGTGGAACTATAGTGTTATGAATATTTTTCTTCATATTAACTATTTTAAATGAAAGATAAGACTAGGTGAAATGAGGTTTCAAATTATTTCGCAAGAGGAAGAGTGACTACGAGATAGATTATGATGTGGAACTGGAAATGGATGACTTGGACACCTAGTTGTTGTTTCTATATGGAAAAGGAATAAAATGACCAAGGACTAGGAGAAAACCCTTTTGTCTTTTCTGGAATAAACAGGACAAATAATGTGAGATTCGTAAAACTAGTTACATGATTTGTGACATCCCCCATAGTGGATTCACATTGGATGGGTGGGTGTCACAATCAATAATGACCATTGATCTCACAATCAAAAATGTAATACAATGTTGCAACAAGCACCCCTCACTTAAACTCCTACAAGTGAAGGGCCATCACATGTTGTCTGATATAACTTTTTTGATAGATATATCATGATTAGATCAAAAGGTGTGC
This sequence comes from Pinus taeda, assembly GCA_000404065.3. Classification (NCBI taxonomy): domain Eukaryota; kingdom Viridiplantae; phylum Streptophyta; class Pinopsida; order Pinales; family Pinaceae; genus Pinus; species Pinus taeda. The sequence goes on from APFE031722408.1 coordinate 30,377, forward strand.
CCTCTTTAACCTTTCAATATTTTGTGGGTAGGAATCCACATTGTTATAGTTTTGGGGCCATCATGTTAGGCCTTGATACACACAGTAAAAATTTATAAATGAGGGCTATTCTATGCTTTCTTTTTGAATTTTTTTTGTTTTTAGCATAAAGACAAAACTTCCATTTTTTTCTATTTTTTTTCTTTTACTAAATAAAGAAGAAAAATTGAGACAACAATAGATTACTCCAATTCAATTTTTTGATCTTCCTCAAGGTCAATTTTCATTTCAAAAGTAAGCCTTTTGATACTAGGTTCTCTCTTTGTAGGTGTTGAAATCACATTTGTATTTGTTTCGAGGGATGTTTTTGCCAGTTCTTTTCTAGTGATAATCTTCCATGATTCCTTAATAACCATTTTCACTAGTTTTGGCCCACCTTGACTTTCATGCTTTGATAGAGAATGTTTCATTTCTTTCCATGTAAGACCTTATAAGGGTCATACTAAAATGCCTCTACAATTTCAAATTTCAAACACCTTAGCATACCTTCAATAATTTCGACATCATCCTTGTTCTTAACTGTAAACAAACCATTATTATTAGTAAGGTTGAAAGACAAAGGAAGACTTTTATTTGCAAACTTTATTTGCTCTGAATTTAGCCTTTCTCTCAAACATTCTGAGGAAAAATTTCTAGTGTTAGCAACATTAGTAATTTTTAGGGTTAAAACACATCACCATATACCCTAAGAATAATATTATCTTCATGCAAAAACCAATCACCCACCATATTCTAAGGATTGAGCTATAAATGTTTCTTGAACTTTGTATCCATTCTTGTGCGGGAATCCTCAAAAATCAAATCATACACTTTTGACATGAATTTGTTGACAAATTGGAAAAACCATTGATTTGTTTCTTACAAGTGATGCTCTATGAATGATATACTTTATCCCAAAATTTGTGGATCGAGATTCCTCCCATAATTTCTAAAACTCATTAGTTAAATTTTCCAACAATATATAAACAAGATATGATTTATATTTGAAGGTTTTGACCTTTTTGTAATTGACCAGCTAAGCATTGATAGACTCTACAAGAAACTTAGGGAAATTAAATATATTATTCTGAAAGTAATATGAGAAACCCTAATAATTTTTCATCTATCAATTTACCATGAATATTTCCTAGAATCTGAGGTAAGATAGAAAAGCCCAATTGAACATCTAATTTGAAAATAATAGATGTGAGAGGGAAATCTATTTTTTCAACATATGCTCGGAGCTTCAAATACTTTTGACAAATTCAATTTGGAAACTAACTTTTTCTTCGTCAACTATGTCAATGTAGGATAGGTGGAATTGACTGGAGACCCAAATAGACCCAACATTTTAGAAATTGACTCCTCAGTCATAGTAAATAAAACCATAAAATCATTTGCAAATAACAAAAACCTAGCATCTGGTGAATAATTGTTGGAATACATGAATGGATCATTCAAACCATTAATCTCAATATAGTGTTCATCCAAAAATACATTGATGCAAAGAAATAGAAATGCCTAATATTCTAATTTTTGGACACATAACATTGTCCTTTAATTCACTCCTGCTGGAGGTAAAAGAGTTGTTAACCACGTTTCCTATCAACAACTTCAATCATTTGTAGACCAGAACTCTAGACCATAAAATAATTTCATGAATTTCCCTCATGCAACATGAAATAATGCATTTGCAAATCATAAATACATCCCACAACAATATATAATGAGTTCCCATCAAACTCAATGTCCACTATGCAAGAAATTTGTGGCAAAAAAAATGTTGTTGAACAACCAAGGCAACCTTTGTCTTGAAAAACAATTGAAGGGAATTAAATTGTAGTCCTAACCATTGGATAAAAATTTCAACAAGAATTCAAATGAGAATGTAGATGCAACTACAGGTCATGAAGCAATGGAAAGAACTAATACTTTTCATGATCAAATGGATAGAAATGCACCAACAAAAAATCCAAATTCTGCAAGTGAACAAGCTTTAGGAGTATTCCTTAAAGCTTTTTCAGTACATCAAAGTACATGTCATGAAATAGTGGAAAGAATTAGTACCTTTCATGATCAAATGGATATAAATACGCATACAGAAAATCCAAATTTTGTAGATCAAACTACTTGTTATACTAGAAGGTCACCAAGAAACTTCTTGAGGACAATATTATTGAGTATTAAGAAGCAAGATGGTTTAATCGCATAGTAGATAAGGGAAAGTTGAAATTTAGGGAAATTGGTAGATGGTTCTATAAGAAGTTACTTCAATATGTAGAATAACATGACATTATTATTGGAATTGGGCACTTCATGAGAAAACACTATAACAAAGAGTCCAAAGTTGAGGATGTTATTGAACACCTAGATGGAGTACCTGAAAAAAATTGTTCAATTGTTATGAAAGAGATCTGTAAGGATTTTATGCCTATAAATATGGTTTCCATATTTTTTGAATAAAAATGACTTAAAAGGCTTTGGAATGTTGGAAATGAATTGAATTTCATGGATTTTTCAAGGGAGCTAATCATACTTCATTTTCAGATGAAATGAAAAATTGGAGCAAAGAAGTAGAGGATATCGATATGGGTTGGGAAAGAATCGATGGTGTCACATATGGAGTTAAAGTGAAGCAATTAAATTCATATAATTCGTTCGTGGTTGATTCATATGAAAAGGAGGCTAGCTATATGGTTTTTTAAGTTTCTTTCAAACTTGGTATTGATTCTTGTGTGCATCATGATCGAGGTGGGAAAGTATGTGAGATATTATTTGAGTTTCTAGAAGATAGTGGCTTGATTTCTTGTGTAAGCCTTGGGAAATGGGATTAAAAGGAAGAATATAAATAGGTTTTAGCACATGTTGCTAATCCTACAAATGAGGATAACTTGATGAAACAATTAAATAGAATGTCACAATATGGTATCCCGATGGGAGACGGAAGGGTAGTGAAAATGGATTTGTTTGAATGTCATGATCTAATGGCCATATGAAGTTTAGTATGAAATAATATTGTTTCTCCAATGTGCAATAATTTATATCCTGCTAGCCTCAATCTCATAATAAAACAATTATAAATAAAAAATTATAATCGAATAAATCAAATCTTGAGAACTAGGAGTTTGTTCCTCAAACTAGGGAGTTTAGTTACGATGAGAGATTCTCTCCAACTAGTTCTATTAGTGTTTTGTTGAGAGAATATCTCAACCAAGTTTGTTCAAGATAGATGCACCATTTGTAGAGAAGCTTCCAAATGTATTTATTTGTACTATTATCATTATTTGTACATGGGATTAAGAATGAGAGGAATACAGTGAGGTTCAGGCTTTTCCTCCATTTCCATGTGTTTGGTTTTTTCATGTGTCTGATATTTTTATATATGCTTACTTGATCTTCCACATGTGGTATCAGAGGTTGTAGCCTATTGAGGAATCGATTGTGCATTCAAACACTATGTATTCTGTTTCTATGGAGTGTTATGTATTGAAACATGGATTGCATGTAGCTGATTAAATGCATTGAGCCACAAAACTGTGGAAAGATTCGAGCCATTTGACTAGTGTGTGATGCTAGTAAATCTTCGCCCAACAACGTGGATGTTCCTGTGCAAGGGGTCAAATACACACCTATTGCAGTTAAGGCAATTAGTCATGGTGCCACTAGAGGAGCAAAGGTAGGTTGTACAAATAGATCTACTAGTGTACCTAAAGATCAATCTGAAGCAAACCCTGGAATGCCTTTACATCTTCCTCGACCACCGTTAAGGTTCAGCTTTTCTCGTTTAACAAATTTTCCAGATGCGAACTTGGACTTCTGTTTTATTGGGAACAAAGAAAATGTTGAAAACTTAGTGGTTAGTAAGGCACAAGAGGAAGAAATGACTGCAAAATGTGAAGTTGTTTTGACTTCAGGCCAGCAGAGATGTTTTAGTCCTTCGGGCATTATTCATGATGCAAATGGTAAAGGTCTTACACATTCTCACTCTTTCATTGCAGAGCTAGGAAATGTAGTAAATAGCATCCATAAATAAGCGAATCAGCCAAAGGGATTACAGAACTGTGTATCATCAAAGCATCTGTCAAAATTGAACATGCCCAAATAACAGATGCATCTGCGCATCTTACAAGCAATTATATCTAGAAGCGCCCATCAAAATCTGTTGTGGTATGTTTAGTGTATATAATTATTTTTTTCCACATCTGAGAGAAGGATGTAACCGAATCCAGAAATTTCTTTGGGATGTTTTGTATTTGGTCTCATTTCCATTTTTGTCCTGAGAGTTCGAACGATGAACAGATAAGACATCTATGTGAGGCTTCGAAGTGGCGATAAAAATATATAGTATGACAAATTGGAGTGGTTACTAATGTGTATACATATGGCGGAAAAAAAGGAAAATAATCCAACTAAGTTCGATTTTTTTTCCCGTATTCTAGATAAACAGTGATCCAAGTTTTTGCTCACATTCTTGATGGGCATCAGAATTGACAATGGGACACTTCATAGTTTCAATCCGCCATTCGACAATGGTGCGTATAAACTTTTAAAATTTTTACTATTTGTTTTAAATTGGATGCATGTATTTAAATCAAATCCAAAGTTTATTCACCTTTCTTAGAAGTAAATTTATATCACTTTTCAAGTGATTTCATAAAGAGATTTTTCATTTGAAAAGTTACATAAGAAGGAGTTATTTTGAGATCTTGAGCATTATTTATGTAATTGAGAGATAAGGTGTATAAATTTTATGTTGGGAGTCATGGAAGTAAAGTGAATCTTTTGTAACATAGTGATAAGGTATAAGTTGTAATTTGGAGAAATAAGGTATGTAGAGAATAGGTATATTTTGGACCTATACGAATTTTGTATTTGGAGTGATAAGTGAATTTTTTAGAGAAAGTAATTGTTGCACTCCAAAGTAATATTTTACTTTGAGAGCAATTGAGTTAGTGTAGGCAGTTTTTGAAGACAATTTCCTTCCAAAGTTTGCAAGTGTGACATTCTCATTGAGAATTTTCCATGACAAAGCTGTGACATTGAAGAATGATGTACTCTGGTAATTAATAAAATCATAATTTTTGTGGTGCTTGTGTCCTAGATCTGCCTGAAATTAAATAAGGGGATCTTAGGTACACCGTGTGTAATGAATGCATGTGCATGACTTGTGTTCAGATTATCAAAATGCTCTCTTTGTGTTATGCTTAAACAACTACATGCACATAATCAAGCTTAAGTATAAGAATGCTTAATCAAGCTCCTGTAATCAAGCTTAAGTACACAAGCACAAAGCATCACATCATCAACTTGATAAGATGATCTTCCAAGCAAGCACATTTCATATCATGTAATCAAAGCAATCAAGTTAAGGACACTACAAAATCAAGTATTTAAAGTCAAGAAGACATCAACATCATCAACACTTTTTGTATCACTTACAGATAAACATTTCTTAACTGAATTGTATGGGTGAATTCTCAGTTGCAACTGACACCCTAATTTGAATTGCTAAGGTGAATACATTAAGTCAAGTAAGTCTTCAACTGAGTCATCAAGATTGAAATTTTCATTTGTCTCTTGGGTGCATTTTTGACAGTGTTTGACACCCTTCCTTTTTTAAAATCATCACATTCAATGAGTACATTCAAGAAAGCACAACGTGTCAGTAATCAATCAAGAAAGTTCAAGCAAATGAGTGTGACTTCTAATTCTATAACCATGTGTATATATTTTTTATGGATTGTAAGTATGTTATCATTTTAACTGCTATATAGTGCCAACGCTTGTGATGGTGTGTTTAACTATTAGTATGTATTTATAGATAAGTAATAGTCTTGTAAGATCAAGGCCAATAAGAAAATATGGTGAGGAAGCTTATCGTGAAGCACATTGCTTTGGAAAGCATAAGGAAACAAATCAGGTTCATATAAAAAATAAAGGACATAGATTTCCCACCAATGGTGAGTATGATTTTCACTAAATTAGTAAATTTGTAAGATACTAAATTAACAGACTGTAAATCTACAACACACTGTGTAAATCAATAACTCTATAAATTTGTAGAATAATAAACAATAATGTAAATTTGTAAAAAGAGAGTGCAAATTTGTAAATCTATAAATTTTCCGAATTTTAAATTTTGATGTTTCTTATGTTATATACCATTGTACTTTTAGTAAAGTACATATTTTACATACACTTTGACAAGGTAAATGTTGTTGATTTTAAGACATTTACCAGGTCAGTGTGATCAAATAGATGATACCCATTAAATGAATGGGTTAACTATTGTTGCAGTTACAAAACATAGTGAAACATAACAATTGTGTGGAGCAACTACTATTGATATGAATATGACGGAGAAAATAACTCACAATAGAATGGATGTTCCATCCTTGATAAATGATATAGAGCAGAGTGGGAGACACTGAGAAATTCTAGGGGAAGAAGTTGAAATCCAAAGAAAGGAAGCTAAAAATCTTGTACAACTTGGTGCCAATAAAAGAAGTATGAGACCAGCAAGAAACAAAAAGTTTTGGATTATCATAATGCAATGGTGTATGCAAAATAGTGAAGATATGAACTTTTATACAGAGAGCTAAATTCCAAGGGACTAATTATCTCCAAGAAGGCTACTTCTTGAAACAAACTAATATATTTGGATTATCCACATATATTGTGTAACCAATCCTTCATATGATCTTATATGTAGTATATGAACTATTATATCTTTAATGTTTTTATATTTGAAGATTGTAATATTTTTTGTGATCAATTCCATAAGATAACTACTTCAAATACATGATAGACATGTATCGACCAAGTGTAATTTTGTATCTTCTAATTATAAAATTATGCTATTTTTTCTCGGGGGAATACTATGGAAATAGAATTTTATTTGCTTATAATTTATAACTAGTGTGGAAATAATATTTCTCTCTGATTGACTATGTAAGTCATTTTGATTCATGAATAGAGAGAAACATACGTTTCATATTGAAATAAAACGATGAAAAAATCTTATGAGAAAAAATTAATTACATAAAAAATAGATTTGTTTGCATAAACAAAAACATTATTGGCCCAAACATACTTAAGCAAGGTATCTTTGATTTTTTTTATCTTTATGATTTACTACTTCAATAAATTGATTCAAGATATTATCTCATGCTCTTAATGGTACTTCAAACTCTAACAAGGCCTTGAAGTTCTTACCACCTTTCAACTCTTCCTCTTTCTTATAAATCTCACTCTCCATCATTTTAACCCTTTCTTCATAATTTGTTATATTGTCCCTGTGTTTAGTAACTTATTTAGTGATTTTCGTTTGAGACTCATCCTCTAAAGTATGAATATATTGTTCTTTCTCCTTCACTTCTTGCATAGATTTTAGTTTAGGTGGAATTAAGATCTTTAGAGTTGGTATGTTAAGAACCTCAAGCTTTTTTTAATCTCATTTTTAAGTCATTGTATCTTGCCTTCATATTTATTACTTTTTAGTCTTATATGTTTCAAAAAATTTATTAAGTTCCTTAATTCCACCATCTATAGATTTATGTGCTTTAGATTTCAAATATTCAATATCTCATTTTTACTTGTCTATAGACGCCTTTTCCCTTTATTCATTGTCCAATCGGCATTTCTGCAAGCTTGCAACTTCTTGCTTCATATAGAGAACTTGTTCATCATTTTCATGCATATTTTACAACTCTTTTTTGAGGAACCATAGTGAACATGTGGAGAACATAATGACTCTTTGGATTTCTCTAAATCTAGAACTTGTCAGGTGAGATCAATAATATGCTTATCCTTAGTCATACACAATTCACAACTCCTTATAAAAGAACCATCTTGACCCTCTAAAGGAGTAGAAACACCATCATCAATAACCTTTTCATCAATGTTGACAAATCCTTGCACCATATTTTCATCTTCGCATGTATTTAAGCCCACCAAAGTTGCAACAACCACAACTTCATCAAGGTTCACTACATTGATGTCACCTCTCATACTTTCCGTATTTTCCTCCAAAAGGTCTTCATGTATTTATGAATTGGTAACAAGAGAAACCCATTCCAAATTATTCTCTAGAGAATGTTGAGGTATTTTTTCACTATCTTCTTGCACTTTATACCTCTAATTGTATGTTTGTTTAGCATTCCTTGATCGCACTATATTGAGTCGATATATGTTAATAATTTTTTTCAGTGTGTTGGGGTAGCTAAACTCGACCCTCTTATTTTTCCTTTCCTATAATGTGTGTTGCAATATCTTAGCCAATATAAAACATACTTATATGGCCAAGTATTTAACCTGTTTATGACTAGTTTCATGCATTCACCATAAATATCTTTCTTGTGGTGATTCAAAATGGTCCTAAGGACAATGTGATTCAAGCTTTTGTATAATCCTAGGGGAACATCTCGTGTTTTTAAACCATTTCTATGAAAAACTACTTTTTTCCATAGATTTTGTTGGCCATGTGAGTCGTTTCTACCTTGGGGGTTTTCAATTTGTCCAAAATTACTCCTGCCTTGTGTGGTACATAAGTTTCTTTGGAAACCAAATCAGGCTACAGATAAACCTTGTGCCCAAAAACTACCAATTCCTTTAACTCATTATCATAATTAAAAATATCCCCATTTATCTCCTTAGTTTTGAAATTGAATTCTCCAAAAGGAAATTGATGCACTACTACTCTTAAGAGTATATCAAGCATACGTTCTTTCCAATTGCTTCTACAATTCCATTCATCGGTCCTCTCTTGGAATTTTTTTCATTCAGAAACTCTAAACTTAGAAACCTTAGTTTTATGTTGATGGTGTGGCAAAGTGGGCCCCTATTTCCAGGATCAGTGATGTATTTGAATCATATTTGAATGCATGTTTAGAATGTATATTGAGGATGGAAGTTAACAATTCACGTTGAGTTATGGAAGTTCAAGATGCATGGTGAGGATGCCAACAAACTATGTTTTTAGACATTGATAAGTATAATAAAATTTATGTTATTATGTTTTATATAATAAGATTTATAATTAGCATTGAATCTATGAAGAGTGCACTTTTAACAATTTTTATTATAATGGAAATTTTGTGTAAATTGAAGAAATAAACATACAAATGCATGAAGATATTATGTGATCATATTTGAACGAATGTCTTATTTTCACTTGTGCACAATTTGTAAGTCTCTTGGCCAAAATTCAAAAATAATGAATTCTGTTATTGAATTCTTCTGTTAAGAACAGAGTGAAAATGTAAAAAATTGGGCTTAGAAAAATGCATGATAATGATTGTGCAGATGTTATAAATTGGAAATAAGCTTATGGGGATGAAGAAAGATGTATTTGTGACAAAAACGTTTTTCACGTTCCTCAAAGATTGTGCTACTTTCTTCCAATTAATTTGACAAATTGATAAATATTTAGTTTTTAACACATAAATACTTGGATAATATTTATCATTAAAACAGTCGACGTTCATTTTTCCCTTAAAATAGAAAACTTAAATATCTAGTTAATATTTATCATTAAAATAGCTGACCTTCTTTTTTTCACTTAAAATCAATTCAGCTTACCTCATAACTATTTATATCTCACAATTGTAGCTCTTCTACTATCAAATCTCAATAACAGTCCTGATGATGGATCCCTGCTGAGATTTGAAGCATCGACAACATATGGTTTTTACTGTGGGTTCTCCAGTTTCTAAGTTAGAAGTTTTTAACACATTTTTACCCAGACCAGAAAAAAGTCATCCATACCCTCATTATTCCTTCTTTTTTAGTAATTTCAGTTTTCAAATGGTGTGTTCTACTATTTTCCACCTCATCATACACCTTGTTTTTCAATTTCGTCTAAAAAGGTGTCATTGTGCAAAAGCACTTAAGAGTTGTCTTGTATTCATGAGATGTCCCATTGGTTTAATAAAAATGCAAGTCAGTCCCCGTTATTAAATATATTTGGAAATGGGATAAGTAAACATATTCGAAAATAGCATTCCCATTTTTATTTTTTATAACTAGTGGGCCTCCCAAATAGTATATCTAGGTCCTAACCTAGTGGAGAAATTCCATGATAATGGATCTATTTAGATCCTAACAATTGGTGATGAAAATATACCACTTCTAGTCAATGGTTACAAGTTGAAATTTTTACAATAATCCTGATCCAAAGGTTGAATTTACTACTTCAATAAACAAATATTTGAATGTGCTTAAGAGCCTCAAATCTCCCAATCAATTCATCCCCTAATGAAAAAAGATAAAAGAGAAAAAATAAAAATAAAACCATGCACTTGAGGTAGCCTCTTAGGGTGAAAACCTCCCCGAGGCATATAAAGGACCCGACAAAAAAAAAAAAAGGCAAGAAAATAACAATATCCCTAGGTGAAAACCTCTAGTGAGGCACTTAGGGAAGGCCTAGTATGCTCAAAACCTCCATTGAAGAATCCTATAGGTCTCATCATAAAAATAAAAAATACAAAAGAAAAAATAAAGATAAGAAAAAGAGAATAAGAACAAGAGAAAAGAGAAGAGTGAAAGGCACCTCTATTTTATCTATTATAACACTATTATAGGTGCAATAGGATCCCATTAGTAGCCAAAGAAGGTTAGCATCAATGTCTCAACATTCAAATTCAACAACTCTAGTCAACCCTTATATATCCATTCCACTCATTTCTTCACCATTTCAAGGATTCTTCCATCACTACCTATCCCTTCTCATTTGTTTCTACCAATATCCTAAAATGCTACAAGAAACTCCCTGTATTTCTATAGGAATTTATCAAACATAGAAAGGAGGGGTATGTTAGGTTCCTATACCAACAGGTTTCATTTTTCATGATTGACTAAAGAAGTGTCAAATATGTTCATCCTTTCCATGCTGCAAAGGTTCCATATTTTGTAGAATTTCACTATGTACAGGTGCTTGAATCTTGCCACGGTTGATGAATAGCTAGACAGTTTAATCCTGGCTAGATCATGTTTAAATTTAATTGTCTTAGAATAGAGAATAAAGGTCTGTACAAACAGTTCAAGCTTCGCAGACAAGTAGTTAGGTAGAGAAGCAAAGGGTCTCAACAGCTTAATTTGAGCCCTTGGAAGAGATAAGGGTAGAACTTAGATAGGAGGGCAGCTAAAAAAAAAGAAGAGAATCAGGGTTTGCTAGTTCAAATGTACCCAATGAAAATGAAGAAAAAATGTTAGGTGTACTAGGCCGGGTAGGCAGTTTTGATGTTGTAGAAGCAGGTTTATGAGCAATTTGGTCCTTTGGAATAGGTTTCATCTCATAAATATCATCAGGTGCTATGGCAAGGTGGTTAAAAAACAAATGGAGCATGACTAATTTCCCTCCTCATTTTTCTAAGAACACTTACTAACATCCCCCCAAGGACAATGAGATCTGCTCACTGCCCTTACTCCACTTCATTTCATGGAAAAAACTAAGTGAAACTGTGTTTTTACCTACGCTAAACAAGCCACATTTCTTGTGTAAAATGTTTTTATTCCATTTTTCCAAGTTTCCCAAACTTCATAACTTGGTATCCTTTCATTCCCCCACGCCTAAGTTTTTCACTCCATAAATTTAGCATTTATTCATACATATCCATCCCACATATTCATATTAACCTCCTAACGCTATTATATGGCTCCTATATAATGTTTCCCCGCCGCTATTACATATAAAAATACATAAAAATCCCCTAAAAAACTAATATCCCGACCCTTGGCAACATAGCCATATAGTAAAGATCTTCGGGAATTATAGGTTCACTTGGAACCTTATAATAACCCCTTGCGCGCATATAACATTGAGTTTCATTTAAAATTTGGTTAAATGAATAACCAACCCGCCTGAACCCAAAATCAAAATACAATGCGAAACCTCGCAAAACATTATAAAATGCCAAAAGGTTGTGGCGGCACCCGCACCTCAACCCCCGCTATTTCCAGTTCATCATCGACCATTGGATCTAGGCTCTCAGATCCGATGGTGCACTGCTGTATCGCGATCCCCCCGACACCCGAAGCTTATGCTCCAGGAAAATGGTGGTTTCACCACTGTACAGGGGACATGCATCGCCCGCCCGGCTGTACCACGACCCCCCTGCTGAATACCGCTGCTACCCAAAAAGCAGTGTGATAATACCATATACCGCCATCACTTCCCACCGCTGACGTCCTCGTCCACGTCAACACCCATGACGGCTGCCACCTCACCTCCTTTTCATCAGCTGACGTCACCACCACATCAGCACCATGTCATTGCCACGTCCCCCGCTATGCGACAAAATCACAGGTCATGATGACATCATCTGACAAAAATACACCAAAACCTGCCAAAGTTGAAATTTTCGTTAAAAAGAGTTGAAAGTGTCATTTTCGCTTGTTTTTGTTTGTCTTCTCTACGCGATGTCTACATGCCAATTTGCGTTCAACAACAGTCATTCGACCATAAAGTCCACCACCTGGCTAATTTCCTCCACAGTTCGGCCCTTTAGCTCGGCTCTCCACCTGCAACTCGCACATTTCTCCATAAAAACAACTTTTTACATGAATTTCGCTCCCGACCCCTGTTTTCTAAGTTTTCTCTGTTAATTCTCGAAAAAATACCATAATTTAAGTTACATTCGTCAAAATACCTGCAAAATTGCCCACTGAAACTACTATTTTACCCAATTTTTTACTAAAAAACCTGCCAACTCCCTATTCCTCTACAAATTTCTCCCATTAAGCCGAGTGCAAGGTCACTCTGGTCTGTGATTGCCAAAGGAAAGGCCCTGAAACTATTTCTACCCATTCCTTGCTGAAAAAATCCTCGAAGCTTCATTTTCTGCTACAAATTCTACCCAGCAAGTCAAAACAAAATGCTCCAGTCTGCAAATCCTCTAAAAAAAGCCCCAAGGCCTCTATTTTTCCCACTGTTGCTGTAAAGACCCGCATTCCAAATAAAAACACAAGAAAATTTATAAGATGGAAGCCCCTGCTCCAGTGGCCCTCAATGTGGCCCCTCTCAATGCTCCACATAAAGAACTTGAATGGTTACCCCTAGCTAACAAGGATTTATATATTAATGACATAATGGGTAACAAATCTCATCTCTAGGCCTTCTGTGAGATCAGGAACTACTATAGAAACAAAGCTAACATCTTTGGAATTTGGGAGTCTAATATGCCCATGTACTACCTCCCTTGTGTCAATGTTTTTCCTGACCTCATTCACCAATACCATGCCAATTATGAGCCCACTCAAAGGGTAGTGATGTCTCCTTCTAGAACAATTCTATTTTATATGACCCCTAAATCTATAAATGAGATGTTGCATTCTAAGCCAACTAGGCCATTGACTCCTCTTTCCTTAGGACTTTTGCTTGACCAAGGCGCCAAATTGCCAAGTTCAGAAATAACTAGAATAGGACAATTATTTATGAAACCAAGTTGTCAACCTCAGGAACCTCCTCCATATCTGGACACATGGTTTAATGAAGCAGGAAAATTTATTATTGACATGATAGCCTACATCCTGGGATTCAAAACCAATGAGTATGTAGATGAAACCACATTGGTCCTCTTATCCATCTTTACTCTAGGACAGCCCCCCGCTGTCAAGTATGATTATGCCACCTTCATAGCTAATAAGATCCATGAGCAATTCATGAGCATGGACAGAGAAAGAGTCTTTAAATACGCATCATACTCATTTGTTGCTCTACTATCAGCCAGATAGTTTTCAAGTTCCCCTCAGAAAATTAGATTTCAAAGGAGAGACAAGGTCTGTAATCTTCTGGACCCTAGTCTTCCACCATGTTTACTACTCTCCTTATACTTATTGTGAATTCATTGATCTGTTTATATATCCAGCCACCTCTTTACTAATGACAAGTCCTCTAGATAGACTTTTTGGTGAAATACAGAGAATTCTACAACTCTCCAAGAGCTATAGCATAGGTGATTGGTACTTTTACTAGAATCACACTGTGATCCAAATATATGGCTGTGAGTTGTGCCCCTACAGATTACCAAAATATGTGCCAATGCGATTGTTTGCCCTAGAATAATTCAGACAATTTATCCAACCAAATGTAATCCATTTCTGTGAGGCCAAGAAAAAGGCACAACTCAAAATAAGAAATCAATTGGGCCCTTTCACCTTCAATAAAAGGGAAGACTAGAAAGAGGCTGATGATATTTTAGGGCACGGACTCAGGCTGAAACTGAGTTTCTATTAGGCACCATATGACCCCAATCATTTCATAAGTTATAGGAAAGTGAAAAATAAGCTGCCAAAATATGTTCATTGTAAAATCCCTGAAATCCAACAATATGCTAATCAACAAGAGTGGCTAGAGGGCACATTAGTTGAAGAGATAAGTGAAGAAGAGAATTGGAAAAGGAAATGAAAGAGCTTGAAAAAACACTTGACCTAGACTCTTTTGGATAGGTACCCTTCAAGCTGCCCCAGCACATTGGAGGTGATACATCTTTTGCTGAGGACTCACAACAAACATCACAAAAGGCCAGTTCAGCAGCAGCAAAGGGCAAGGAAGTGATGGATACAGAACAACAAACAATGGCAGATCAGCCTACCACATCAAAATAATAGGTTCAAGGGCAAGTTCCCCTAGGTCAAACCAAGGCACGAGAAGCCCCTGTACTATAAACTCCTCAAAATGAGGAAAAGAGTAGAAAGAGAAATAGAGAGGAGGATACCCCTGCTAGTGGACCAGCAGAACAACCGAGAGATAAGAGGCAAAGATTGATTCCCTATTCTGAGGAGGAATTTTTGGAAGATACCACAAGCAGCATGAGAGATGAGGAAAGGACCGAGCAGCAAACTTCTCCATTACCTGGCACATCAACTACCTCATTCCAGCAAGAGCTAGAGATGCAACATAGCATGGAAGTTTCATCCAGCAGGCCTCAAAGCAAGCAAAGCTCAAATATCAAGAAAACTTTCACTGAAATAAAAGCAAAAAATGATCCAGTAAGGATGTAACTTTATAAACATCTAATAAGGAAAGCACCCACCAATCAACAAAGGCTAATGGCTGCTTATGATATTCAGGAAAAGAAAATGATCGTCAGTCATTTCAAGCCCAAGACACATCAACCACAATCAACTGTTGATTATATTAGAACCAATATGGAAGTTTTCTCTAAAGATATCAACCCAATTGACCAAATTGAACTACATAAGCAAACTGGGGAGATGGTGTACTCTACCTTGGCAGACAAGGCATTGCTCGCTCACAAACTACAAAATTCATTACACAATACCTCTGCCCAATTAGAGTTGTAAAAGGCTTCCTCCTTAGCTAAGGACAACAGGATTAAGTCCTTAGAAGAAATTATCATCGAGCTCGGGCATAATCCTAAGGATGCAAAGGGCATCAAAGCACTAATAAAGAAGAAGGAGGAGGACATTGCAGCCCTCAAAAGGCAATTAAAGCTGCCAATTACAATGCATCCACAAACTTCAGAAGTTGCACAGCAGAAAGAAGAGGAGGACATGGTAAGTTTACTAATAAGGATGGATGAGAGATTAGAAGAAACAGAGCAGGCATTGGAGAAAGCAATTAAAGAGAAGCAGGGAGAGTCGACCTCCCATCCACTTGAAACAGCTCCAACAGGTACCACTGCTCTCCCCACAGTTACAACAGCAGTCCCTCCTACTACCCCAGCATCAGCAGCAGGTACCTCAGCTTCAACAGCAAGAACAGGGCCAGATACCAGCATGGGCATGGAAGAATTGATGAAAGCAGTAAAAGAGCTGGAGGTCCAAATGTCAGAGTTGAAAGAGGCAAAATAAAAATTGGCCAAACTAGAGGTAAGCTACGACAAATCTAAGATAACAGTGGCAGAGAAAACTAGAGAGGTAAAGGCCCTGGAGGATAAGGTGAAATCCTTGGAAAAGGATCTCACCCTACATAAACCTCTAGCAGACATTAAAACAATTTTGTGGACCAAAATTGGCCAGTCTATCACTGACCAATGGCAATCAATTCAAACGATCCATGAACAAATAGAATTAATAGAAAGGGCCCAAGTGGAAATTCAAAGGGCCAGGGCATCATTGGGAAACATGCCCGAGCAGGCCAATAGACTAATCAATTTTTTGAATACTCATACCAGAAAACAGTTAGCAGCTTTGGAGATTAGGGACAGAACATGCACGATTTTGACAGTGAAGAAGGTGCTAACGATGAGGAATTTTATACAGAATTTGGAAAGGAAGTACCAAGAAATGCAGATGGAGATAAATGCCTTCACAGGGAAGTTTATAGTCTTGCAGTAGAAGGGTCTACCTAGTTTATTAACCAGCAATCAAAGACTGTTAACACATGAAAAATATGCTCACAGGGTAAACACATATGTTGCTAATCAGATCACAGCATCATCAAGCACTTCAGAAGACACAGGACCTCTCTCTGGACAGAGCTTATATGACAAATTGGAAAATTTTTTCTATATTGAACATGAAATAAATCATCTTTTTGAAGTCCAGCCCAACTTCTACAGGTATACTGAAGCTAATGAAACACTAATAAAAATACGAAGACATTAGTTGCCAACAGACCAATGCTGGCAGAGCATGCTGGAAGTTTTACCAAGGTAATTTTGATTTTTCTTTTCATCTACATTTGGTCAAATAACAAAACATGTGGCAGATATAATAAAGATGAGAACAATAGAGGAAGGAGTCAAGTGGGGACTAGAACACATTGAAGCAGAATCAAGCACAGATGAAGGGGCCCAGACAGCAACGTAGGAATGCAAAGTAAAGACATAGCTACCAGCTGACTTCTTGAGTTAAAAAGTCAAACATATCTTATTAGTTAAAGCAACCAACACAACAACAATTACTCCTGCAATCATTTCTACATTTATTTCCCTTGTTAGAGTAGGTGAAGGAAGTTATTTCTTGATATCTTATCTACAGGATATTTTGTAACTCTCTTTTATATAAATACCTCCCCAAGAGATGTATTCGGGGTTGGTGATTTTCCTCTCTGGACTGCGTTGTATCTCCGAGATTTACAAAGGCTGTTGAAGTTCACTGCTGCTGGACTTTCTGAATGTGGATTTGATTTTCTGGGGCTTGCTACAGAATTCCTGTGTCTTTCTATGGATCAATAAGTTGTTCTAAACTGTGTTTTGTGTTTTCTGTGTTTGCAAATTTCATATATGTTTCATAATCTTAGTAACAGGGAAAAAGAATAGCCCAAAATTTGTTTAAATACACTCTGTGTTCAATCTCTGTTGTTAATTATGTTTTCTTCAGAATTAGCATAAACTGGAATTCTTAGCTGCTCCTGTTTCCACTGATTCTTTCACTTTGAATATTGCCAAGGAATTCTTTACTGCTCCTTGATAATATTCATGCACTTTCCCTCTGCCAACATGATTAAGGATTCTTAACTTCCCTTCATCCACTGGCTTACATTCCATCAATTTCAAGATTCTAAAATTTTTCCAAGGTCGATTATCTTGCTCCGTAGTATTGCCCTTTATCAAAGAAAACAAACTCAGCAGTTTGTCCTCATAGACTCCATTTGCCCAATTTAATGAACTGTTTTAGGCTTGCATCCCAACTCTGTTTGAGATCACCATCCAACAAACTTAAAACAAAACCATGTACATCATAACTAGCCTAAAATACCTCAAAACAAAGCTAAAATATAAAGAGAGAGCCCTCTCTGGATGGAGTTTGGCTAGAAATTGCATCTAAAAGATTGGTTAGTGGTTACCTTGGCCGTATTCCCTTTTCTCACAAGTTTTGGGGAACAACCTGAGTGATAATATCATTGGCGACTCCACTGGTGACTGAATGAATGTTTGTTACCACTGTCTAAATTCTAAAACTACAGATGGAGCCTGAAGTTAGCCAGGCAGCCTTTGAAACTGTCTTTGCTATGCAATCATAGGAGTAAATAAAAGCTACTTCAGTCTAACTCCAGTCTAGCTTTAGATTTTAAACATCTGTATCAAAGATTTGTTTGGCCATCCTTATTTCAAACATACTTGAAGAAAAGCCCAACTCCTCCTATATTTCAAGAGCTTCCTTCAAGATATTGTCAAAACTTGTATCCTCCAAATATTCCCAGAAAATACGAACAATATATTTTTAGAAGCTGGATCCAAAGAAGAAAGTTCGGTATACTAGGTCAAACCCATATCCAAATCCTCCAGCTATCTTTGACAACCCTAATTTAATCCCTAAGTGCCTTAGAATCCAAGAAAACCAAGAAAATTCTGCTGAGTTAAACCTTAATACACCTCAGAGAAACCCCATCCAAACTGAGCTTACTACTGGAAAATCACCAGTCCTTTCCCCTATCTCTGCTACTTTTTCAAGTCCGCCATCATCAATCCTAAACCTCTTTTCCACTCCTCCATCCACATCACTTATCTCAGCTGTTATCCCTGTGCTTCCAGCTATCCCATTTTTACCTGCTAATATGGCAAATCAATATGCTCCCTTGCAGTTACCTACAAATCCAGGGGCTATGCCCCAAGACTATCAAAGCAAAATCGCCTATTTTGATGGTATTGGAACCTATACAGCTAAACAACATACCAAGAAGATGACAGACTATTTTAAAAACTATGAAATTGATGATGATGATGTCAGGATGAAAATTTTCGTCCAGAGCTTAACTGGTGATGTAAGGACCTGGTTTAGGGCACTCCTTGCAAATACCATTGCTAACTCAGATGCCCTTTATCATATGTTCATGAATAGATGGGGAAAGAAAAAGAACCCATTACACATCTTATCAGAATATGAAAGCTTGAAAAGAGGTCCAAAAGAAAGTGTCCAAGATTACTGTGCCAGATTTAATAATGTGTACAATGCTATTCCTCAGAATGTTAGACCACCACCAGACTTAGCCTTGATCAAATTCCCTAATGGATTTCACTCATACATGGCTTACTAGCTTAGGGAGAGAGCTCCTCCAAGCTTAGAAGACATGCATAGCATAGCTGTAAGTGTTGAAGCCAATCTAATTTCTAAAAGAAATCGGGCTAGATGTGAGAGAAGAACAACCTTTAAGGAAGAACCTTCTACATTTGAACAAAAATTAGATGCAATCATTAAAGGTATGGACAGACTGGGAGATAGAGTGGAAATTATTGAGAGGAAATCTTCATGGGAGGGCCAACCAAGCAACACTACTAGAAATTCAAACTTTAGAAAAAACCAAAATCCAAATCTAGGAAAAGTTGGTCCAGACCAAAACATTCGGCCCCCATTCCAAGAAAACTATGCAGAAGCTTCAACATCTAGTGAACCAACAGAGGATACCCAAATTTTCTTGATGGGTCTCAATGGTGAACAGCAAATCTTCCTAACTCGAGAAGACCAAGAAGCTCACACTCTTGGTCAGTTTCAAATTCAATCAGGAGAGTCTTTTGATTTCAAAGAAGGATATGATGCAGCTGTCTATAAAGGGCATAAGCAATACAATCTTAGGAATAGAAGAATAGACATCCTTGATGATCCCAAGCAGAAACCAATCAAGCAGCCTAACAAAACCAAACCCAAGGATCATCATATACAAACTATTCCTAAATCAACTACCAATCCAAATAGTCCAACAGTTGAAGATATTTCAGACCTAGAAAAATCAAACCAACACCCTCCAACTATTTTTCCTCTTGAGGAAGTCATAGAGGAACCCGTAGTAAATGGTGTCAAAGTGACTTTAGCTCATAATAATATTCTAGTGAAAGAATCAGTTACAGAAAACTCGCCTGAAAAGGATAACCTTACTGCTCGAAATATCAAAATACAAACGGAAAAACCTTTCAATTTGGAGATTGAAATAAGTAAGTTAAAAATAGCCATCCCACTGTCTGAATTGGCTAGACATGAAGTTTTTAGAGAACAAATCAGCAGATCATTACATATTTCAGAAAACAAAGATTCAGTGAATGTCCTTGATGATCAACTAGAACTCATATTTGGCCCTGAAGCAAATGGCAAATCGGTAGATGGAGGAGTTCCTCCTTTCTATGTCAGCTTAAATATACATGATAAGATACTTCACAATGCAATGTTTGATTATGGGGCCTCTCATAACTTGATGCCCAAATCTGTGATGGAAAAATTAGAGCTTGACATAACTAGACCATACAAAGACCTATTCTAATTCGATTCTAGCTAGGGTACATGTCTAGGCTTAATCAAGGATCTATGTATCATTAGTCCAATATCCAGCCAAGACAATTTTAATGGATGTGGTGGTAGCTGATATCCCACCCAAGTATGGAATGTTGTTATCTAGATCATAGGGTGGAAAATTACAAGGATCTTTATAACTTGACATGTCTTATGCTACCATCTCAGTCTTTGGCTAGCCAAAGAGACTTTACAGAGAAACTTTGATGAAGTATGTGGTCAGCAGCCAAGACAAACCCCAAAACTTTCCCATTTATTCCATGCATTCAGACATGGATTCTTTCATTTTGTACAACACTGAGATTCATACCCCAACTAATGTTAAAATTTTGGCATTAAACCAGAATGAATTCCTAGATGAAAAATCCACAGTTCAAATTCAAGAAGTCTTTGAGAACAGTCATATAGAAGTCACACAAGAAACACCAAAAGAAAATGAAGATCCAGATCTGTCTGCTAAACAAATTGGGACAATTCCTGATAATAGTTCTAAACAAGAAATCCTATAGTATCTAGAGTTTGATGGATCTGCTAATAAGCTAGGAGTAGGGGCAGGCATTTGGATTCACAACATGAAACATGACTATGCTGAAGGGCATGCATATGGATTGAATTTCAGATGCACTAACAATGTGGCCGAATATGAAACCCTTCTGCTTGGGCTCAAAGTGATCAAAAGCCTAGGGGTAGATAGGATATCAGTTTTAGGAGATTCTGATTGGATAATTTAGCAAATGAAAGGTAACTTTGTCACAAATGACATTAGATTGAGATCATACAGAGGGGCAGCGATTGAAATTCTCAACACCTTTCTAGAATCCCAACTCACCAAAATCCTAAGGAATCAAAATTTACATGCTCACAGCCTAGCAACCTTTGCTAGTACTTGCAAGCTGCCATTTGGCCCTGCTCATCTTTTCACAGCTGAAATCAAACACAGACCAGGTGTTCCAGACAATATAAAAAATCGGAAAGTTTTTGACAATGACACTCAAATGAATAATTTCCTAACCCTCAAAGAAGAGTTTTCCAGCACAAAAATAGATACAAGCTCTGCAAGTGAAAATGATCAAATAGAGACAGCTGAGACACATATTTCTGCAGAGACAACAAACCAAATTCTACATCCCACTAAGTTTGCTAAAATAGATTTACAAAAACTTCAAGAAAAAGAATGTGAGGATGCCATTGGAGAAGAATGTGAAGTCATTAATTTGAAGGACAATTTTTTACCTACAGGCCTCACCCCTTTGGAAGACATTTTTGACTCAAATGACATTTCTAGGAAACCTAAAATGCAGCCATTAAACATAGAAATTGAGGACTGTAATATAGAAACTGCAGGGAATCCTAAAATCATAAAATTGTCCAAAGCTCTGCCCCCTGACCAAAACTGAAGTATGTTGAACTGTTTAAGGAATTTCAAGATGTTTTTGCATGGAGTTATGAGGACCTAAAGTCTTATGATACATCTGTGATCCAACACACCATACCTCTCAAGGAAAACTAAAAATACAAAAACTTAGGAGGGTCAACCCTGTGCTCCTCCCTTTGATTGAGAAAGAAGTTAAGAGAACGTATGAAGCTGGAATTATTGCTCCCATTAGATTCTTAGAATGGGTTTCAAATTTGGTGCCCACTAGAAAGAAGACAGGGGAGATTAGGCTATGTGTTGATTTGAGAAATTTGAACAAAGTCTCTTTAAAGGACAACTACCCCTTACCCAAAATGGATCACATTCTACAAAGGGTAGTGGGTGCTTCAAGGATATCACTGTTAGATGGATTCTCGGGCTTTAATCAGATCCTAATGCACCCTGATGACCAAGATAAAACTGCTTTCATGACCCCTTGGGGAACATTCAAATATGTAAAAATGCCTTTTGGACTCAAGAATGCAAGAGCAACTTTTCAAAGAGCCATGGATATAGCTTTTGCTAAAGAAATCCATGATTTTTTAGTCATTTACCTAGATGACCTTTCAACATTTTCCAAATCAAATCAAGAACACCTAGATCATCTCAGGAAGGTATTCTTAATTTGTAGAAAATATGGTATATCATTGAATCCAAAGAAATCATTGTTTGGCCTAGAAGAAGGAAAATTATTGGGCCATATCATCTCTAAAGAAGGCATTAGAATTGATCCAGACAAAATACAAGCTATCTTGCAAGTCCCTCACCCTAGAAACATCAAAGAACTACAAGCCTTTTTGGGGAAGATCAATTTTCTAAGAAGATTCATACAAAACTTGACCAAGCTGATAAGATTGCTGAACAACATGCTGAAAAAGGATTTTAAGGTTAAGTGGACAATAGAAGCTAAGCAAGCCTTTGAAGAAATCAAAAAAGTTTTGACTCAAACACCAGTCCTCACAAGCCCCAATTTTGACAAGGACTTTATCATATTCTTTGCATCATAACATACAATTGTTGTTGTTTTGCTTCAAAAAGATGACTAGGGATGTGAAAAACTCATAGCCTTCTTTAGCAAGGCACTTAGAGATACTCCACTCAAATATCAAATCATGGAGAAATAAGCATATGCACTTGTAAAGGCCATCAATGACTTTAGAGTTTTCATCTTGTACTCTCATGTGATTGCTTATGTGCCCAACACTGTTGTTAAAGAGATCCTAACCCAAGAAGGAATTGAAGGCAAAAGGGGTAAATGAATAGCTACCATACTAGAATATGACATTGAAATCAAACCAACAAAACTGATAAAAGGACAAGGACTAGCTAAACTCATGATTGAAACCAACTTTCAAGCCCTTGACATAAATCAACTGGATAATGAGCAGGAGATGGTGACTCCACAGATCAAGCAAGCCTTTTTACAATCACCTTGGTATGCTGACATATGTTTTGTATTATTAAACCTGCAAGCTCCTCCAGGATTATCCAAAACTAAGAAAAGATTTTTGAAAATGAAAGCTTCCAAGTTCTGTATTTTAGATCATTCTCTCTTTTGGAAAAATCATGAAGGTGTTTAATTAAATTGTCTAATCAAAGAACAAACTGACAAAGTGCTTAAAGAGTTTCATGTAGGGGATTGTGGTGGACATTTAAATTGGAAATCAACTGCTGACAAAATCCTAAGGGCTGGATTTTATTGGCCCACCCTATTTTCTGATGTAAAGAAATATGTAACTTCTTGCCACAAATGCCAAATTTTTTAAGGCAAGAAAAAGTTGTTGCCTCTGCCCCTCAAGCCCATTTCCACTGAAAGACCATTTCAACAATGGGGTTTAGACTTCATTGGGGAAATCCACCCTTCATCCTCTGGCCAACATAAATGGATTTTGACTGCTACAGACTATTTTACCAAGTGGATAGAGGCCATTCCTTGTAGGCAAGCTAGTGACTCAGTAATGATGCAATTCTTAGAGACCAACATCTTGTCTAGGTTTGGCTGCTCGGAGAATATTATTACAGACAATGTTGTTGCCTTTAAATCTAAGAGAATGATTAATTTATGTCATAAATACCACATTACCTTGGGCCATTCTACAGCCTATTACCCTCAAGGTAATGGTCTAGCTGAATCCTCCAACAAAAGCTTGATCAACATCATTAAGAAAGTCTTGGAGGAGAACAAAAAAAATTGGCATAAAAAGCTTGTAAATGCACTATGGGCAGATAGATTGACCACTAAGAGATCTATTGGGACAAGTCCCTATGAATTGGTTTATGGTATGGAGGCAGTATTCCCTTCTTCTTTGGGAATTCTAGTGATAAAGTTGCTACAAGAGATGCAGGTAGAACCTAATGATATTTAGAGAAGGATCAATCAAACTATTCACTTGTAGCAGACAAGAGAGGAGGTCTGTCAAAGAGCTCAAGTTCTACAAGAAAAGCTTAAAAAGATATTTGATAAAAGAACCAAAGCAAAGGATTTCTACATTGGAGACAAAGTTTTGAAATGGGATTCCAGAAGAGAAGATAGGGGAAAACATGGAAAATTTGATTTCTTGTGGAGAGGACCATTTATCATTCAGACTATACAAGGAAACAACACCTACTTTTTGAAAAGCCTAGATGGTACAGAGGCAGATGATGGACCAGCCAATGGCCGAATGATGAAGCATTATTTTGATCCACTTTGTTAAAGATACGAGCACTTTAATTTGTACATAACAGTGTTTACTTTCTGCAGTTTATTATAGCAATAAGATAGGGAATAAGTTGCAGCAAATTTTGAGGAGAAGGCAAGGAATTGTGCCACCTTTGGGTATTGCATTTTAAGTTTATTAGAAGAAGCTAAAGAAGCAGACTTGGGAGCTATGAAAATGATGAGAAATAATCAAACAAACTATCCAAAACAGAGCTGAAATTATTGGAATGAGTTCATGAGAAATACATAAATATTGCAGAAATACCATTTTGTGTACAACAAAGGAGAAATTTCAGAATACAGCAAGAATTGAATATAAGACCATCTGACCTGCCGTTCTTGACTTTTCACCAGAAAAAGCCATCCCCAAGTGGAGCCACTGTTAGGTTCCTATACCAATAGGTTTCATTTTTCATGATTGACTAAAGAAGTGCCAAAGATGTTCATCCTTTCGATGCTGCAAAGGTTCCATATTTTGTAGAATTTCACTATGTACAGGTGGTTGACTCTTGCCACAGTTGATGAATAGCCAGACAATTTAATCCTAGATAGATCATGTTTGAATTTACTTGTCTTAGAATAGAGAATAAAGGTCTGTACAGACAGTTCAAGCTTGGCAGACAAGTAGTTAGGTAGAAACAATGTAAACTTTGAAACGGGAACTATAAACTCAAAACGGGAACTCTGGCCCAAAAACCCGAAAAAAACATCAAAAACAGTGCTAAAAACGAAAAGTGTGTATACTGGAATGATGTTTTTTTTTTTTAGGCGTCAATTTTGAACGTGTTTTAAAAATGGCGGTGACTACAAAATTTACTACGAAATTTTCGTGCAAAATATAGCTTCAAAATGAAAGTGATTCTACTGGAATAACATTTTTTCCTAAGTATAAATTTAACATGTTTTCAACCACACCATGCTAGATACAAAAGAAATTGAAATTTTTTCAACTATAAAATTAAAAAACCATGACATTATGAACAAAATATATCACTCAATGAAATCAAAAGTCTTTATTTGTATATTGAATAAAACAGACATTATATCTCTAATTTGATATTGCATTGTAGATATTTAAACAATAAAATTTATCATACTTAAGACATAATCCAACAACATAAAAATGCTTCATAACTTCTCATTCATTATAATCGTGCATGTAATCCCATGCTCTAACTAAGTTTCTGCATGTAGGTGTGTAGTACTTCCAACAGTGATGCATTATAGAGTTTGTTATGTTACATTGACTTTTAATAAATTTAAAAAATTAAATACATTTGTAATGCATTATAGAGTTTGTTATGTTGCATTGACTTTTAATATATTTAAAAAATTGCATTCATATAAAGTGGTTCCCATGAAAAAAATTTAATTCGTTCTTACATGACAAGTTCTTAATTATCATTTATAACATTCATTATACATAAGCAAGTTTTATTTAATTAAATGGTCCATTACTTCTAATAAATTTAAAAAGATAGATTAGTTCTCCCCGCCCACAAATTTTTTAGAAATTTGAGATTATTTC